>JAQZBX010017973.1:0-35063 GCA_029593785.1 Cabassous unicinctus | reverse complement strand
TTTTTTTTTTTTTTTTTTTGTGGATCAAACAATATGTTACACAATATATTTAGTTCATAGTTAACACATTCATACAGTATTTGTCCTTTTGTGTCTGGCTTGCTTCACTCAGCATAATGTCCACCAGATTCATCCATGTTGCCATATGCTTTACGACTTCATTTCTTCTTACAGCTGCATAATATTCCATCGTGTGAATAGACCACAGTTTGTTTATCCATTCATCTGTTGGTGGACACCTGGGTTGCTTCCAACTTTTGGCAATGGTGAATAAAGTATTGACTCTTAGATACCATTTTATTAACGTAATACCTTCTCAATCTGTGTGCCCTAACTTGGCAATTGTCACTTTCTATTGGCCCAAATACCATGGGCTTGGGAGTCTTACTTTCTCGGAGCATAGTTATGGACCTCACTGGTTTTTATTCTGCTCGAGACCCTATCAAGATTACTGGAACTAACACCAATTTCTTGGAGCTAAAGCAATTCCTGTTTTCATACCTATGAAGTGTATTAAGTTAAAAAAATTTTATGAGGGAAATGGTGCAGATCAGGTCCAACGTGGAATCACAGATGAAAGGATACTTACAGACATTATGGAAAGACAACCTGTCACCTAAATTCCACAGGTGAAGTCTCAAAGTTTTCCAGAGAACAAGTAAACATATAATGTTTTTCTTTGATACACCAGTCAAGCCGACTTAAAAACAAACTCACGAGACTGGACACACTGCTAGTTGCCAGCTAACTAGTTTAACCAAAAATGTGCAAACAAGATTTACTGTTCCCATACTAGCTGTAGTTACCTTTCTTCCCCCTTTCCTTTTTCTTTTATATAAAAATTCTATTTTTGCCTTTGATGGATGAAATCAATCTACTGATTGATCTTCCTACTTTATAAGTTATTAGTGTGCTAATAATTAACTAAATGTCTTTAGCTATTTGTTGACAGTAGGTATCCTCAGGTAGAATTTCAAAATAAAGAGAAATATTAAACCTACTGCAAGTTTTTTACAATACTACTAGATTAGTGGTATGTTTCAAGTATAAATTAAACTATAAAGGATTTTATGAAATGATTCAAGAATGCAACTTTGATTTATGTTACTTCTAAAGAGGAAGGCTAGTGTAATTTAAAACAATTATCCTACTTACTACTAATTTACTTATGGCAGCGTATATAGCCAAAAGATAATACTCAAAAAGAGTGAGCACAAAACATATCATCTCATTTGATATGATGACCAGTGAATATGTCCTCAGAAACCAATTTCAAATATGATATAGAGGATAGGAATATTGTCTGCCCTAATTAATGAGATCTGAGGATATTAAGTTAATTAAATGCATACAAAGACAATTATTTGCTTAGCAAGGTATGATGTGTATTCGTTTTTGATAATTAAATTATGCGATTTTTGGTCAGTGGGAAACCTGTACATTGACTCCAGTGTCTTTATTACATAAACCTAGTAATCTTTGATTACTTCTTTGCTTTTTGACATAAAATGTCCCAGGCTTATATTATTTATTTCCTTACCCAGATTTGGAAGCAGCCATTCCTCCATGAAGCCCTGATTCCTTTTGGTGGGAAATTGTACTTAGATCACAATCAGCACTAGAGATATACCCTGGTGCTGGGTTGTCATTGCTTTTAGGCCTTTTCACTGGACAGTGAAAATATAGTTATTTTTGAAAAAACAAAATTATGAGTTCTTACTGACATTTCCAACTCAAATTTAACATATGGGGTTTTTACTTAACTTTGAGTCTATAGCTACAGCTCCTTTTTCTTAGATGGAAAATTTTGGTTCCTAACGTTAATGTAATTATTTATTTTATCTTATTGCATATATAAACTAATTTTAAAATAATAACACCAATAATACCACTAACTATAAAATTATTCAATGAAGTTTAAAATTCCTTTGCCGCTCTACTTGTCCTTTAAAATGCAATTTTAAATACACTTATATGGCAGGGCTATATATATAGCAATTTAGTCTCCAGGACTAAAGTTTGTAAATGGACGTATTTCTAGCAAAAAGCACAGAAGGCACTTTTATTTAAGTATAGCTAAAAGATTTCTTTATCGTTTTATTTTTCACAGCAATTATGTCGATAATATTTAACACTTAAGAATTACTACAGCTGATTGCTCAGAAATTTGTACTGCCTGGCTTTGATTGGGCAACACGCAAAAAAGACTATGACTTTTTTTAGGAAGAACTTGAAACATCATTATTGTATATGAAGAATGAAATCATTACCTTGCCCTTTCCATGAGGAATTCCTAAAGGACAATGTTTCACTGCTCCCAACAAAGCTGCCACAGCAAAACTAAAGCCAGTCACTGCTTCGGGTGAAGACTTGAGTACAGCAAGCTGTTCAAGGCAACGGTCTAAGAGTGGTGTTAGGTAGGAAGGTAATGCCACAGCAATGCAGTGTAAACACCAAGCTGCTGCTAGTCGAACAGAAATGCTAGGATGAGTTATAACTGAAATGACACTGTCAAGAATGCCTGGAAAGACAGAATAAACAAATGACAACCTAGGTACACAGATAAAACATGGTCAGCCATAAAATAGTCAAAAGAATAAGTAGCCACTTGAAAGTCAAGTGATAACATTAAAAGTAATTTTTTTGTACCCAAGAATTATTTCAAATATATATATCATGAAACTGGCTTAAATTAAGTCAGCACAGAAAAGAAAATTTAAATTTCCTAAAATGACTCAATGATCTGCTTTTCTTGAGATCATCAACAATTTGGTACTATAAATTAAAAATTATCAATAAATAACTAAAACAACTTGAGAAGAAACATCACACCTTGTCCTATTATGTCTTTTTTCCCTCCCTTCTAGTTTTCTATCATTTTGTTCTTATCTGAGAACAAAAAGTTACATGAAATTGAGGGTCCACTGGGTCAGTAACCCACTATGAAGACAGGCAGAATACCTCAACCAGTAAGAAAAAGAGCCTACATTTGCTATAATTCAACACAGACTTTCATTAAAACATACAATAGTTTCATGTCAACTGTTTCTTAAATAGTATATGTCCTACGCTTAAATAGCTTACAAACACAATCATAATATCAAGCTTCTCAGTCAGCAGAAAATGGGCATAGCAGTAAAAGGACAAAGCCATTAAAAATACTTTTTAAAAGTGATTAAACAACAAAAAAGTTATTAAACAAAAGAAGCTAGCTATAAAGGACCATGTATTGTATGATTCCATGTATATGAAATGTCCAGAATAGGCAAATCCACAGACAGAAAGTAGACTAGTGGTGGCTAAGACCTAGGGGATGGAGAAATAGGGAGTGATTGCTAATGGGTATGGAGTTTCTTTTTAGGGTAATGAAAATGTTCTGGAATTAGAGAGTACTGATGGTTGCACAACCCTGAGAATATACCAAAAACCACTGAAATTTATACTTGAAAAAGGTGAATTTTATATATGGATATCACAATAAAGCTGTTTCAAAAAATGTTAAATAATTTTCTAAGAAAAAGAACATAAAGACTGTTTGAAAAGATGTTTAAGGAACTGAATTATTCTCCTTTTTTTTTTAGGAGGTTCCAGGGGTTTGAACCTGGACCCCATACGTGGGAAGCAGAAGTTCAACCACTGAGCTACAACTGCTCCCACTTTTATCATATAAATCATGTTTTTACTGTAGATGAGAGCTATGAATTCAAGTATACTATTCTAAGTTTTTCCATGTTATACATATATATAAATATTTAATTTACTTTTTTCCTTTATTAGGGAAGCTGTGCATTTATCAAATAATTGTGCATAAAATATAGGATCCCTATATAACTTATTATTAACACTTTGCATTGGTATGGAACATCTGTTACAACTGATGATAGAACATTTTTTTATTGTATTATTAACTACAGTCCATGGTTCACTTAGTGTTCACTATTGTGCAGTGTAGTTCCATAGATTTTTTTCTTAAAATTTGTATTTCCTTACCATATATATAACCTAACATTTTCCCTTTTAGTCACATTCAGATGTATACTTCAGGTGCTGTTAATTCAATTCACAATGTTGTGGTACCATCAGCACCACTCATTTAAAAACATTTCATTTCCATCATTCTAAATAGGAACCCTGTACATTTTAAGCATTAACTTACCATTCCCTATCACGATCCTGCCCTCTGGTAACCTATATTCTAGATAATGATTCTATGTGTTTGCTTATTCTAATTGTTTCACATTGGTGAGATCATACAATATTGGTCATTTTGTGTCTGTCTTATTTCACTCACATGTTGTTGTCAAGGTTCATCCATGTTGTTGCATATATCAGTACCTCATTCATTTTACTATTGAAAAATATTCCATTACATGGATATATCACATTTTATTTATTCAATCATCAGTTGATGGACACTTGGGTTTATTCCATCTTTTGGCATTTGTGAAATATGCCACTGTGTGCAAGTATCTGTTCAAGTTCCTGCTTTCATACTTTTTTATTAAACAAATCAATTTTATTGATAGATATTAATAAAGCATGAATTGTTCTACATGTACAATCAATGGTATCTGGGATAATTACATAGTTGTGCTTTCATCACTTCAATCACTATTAAAGCATTTTCATTTTTCCAATAACAATAATAAAAAAGAAACAAAAACTCATCACCTCTCAATCTCCCTATGCTTCCACTGCCATACACAGCTGCTATTCTGTTTCTGTCTTAGTTTATTTGTATTTGTATTTTGTAAAAAGTCTTGTATATGCAATATTACCCATATTCATATTTCACATGAGGTTTTACTGTTATGCAGTCCCATGTTACATTTTTAAGATTTCTTTCTAGTAATATAAGTGTTCTTGGACTTTCTTTTTTTTTTAAAGATTTATTTTATTTATTTATTCCCCCCTTGTTGTTTTGCACTCGTGTCTGCTCTCTGTGTCCATTCGCTGTGTGCTCTCTGTGTCTGCCTGTCTTCTCTTCTTGTCTCAATCCCTTGAGCCACCTCAGCTCCCAGGTTTGTTGTGTCTCTCATTGTCTCTCCTCTCTGTCTCTTTTTGTTGCATCAGCACTTGGCACAGGCCAGCTCTCCGCGCAGGCCAGCTTGCCTTCACCAGGAAGCCTCAAGAAACGAACCCGGGACCTCCCATATTGTAGATGGGAGCCCAATCGCTTGAGCCACATCCGCTTCCCCTAGACTTGCTCTTTCAACCATTACATACCCATATAATATCTCTCCTAGTTACAAACACTATAATTTGCTTTCACCATTTCTATTCATTTCCAAAGATTTATAAACAACCTTTTTTATCAATTCTGCACAGATTAATCCTCAGCTTTCCATTCTCTACCCTCATTCTATTTTCTATTACTCTATTAAAGTTCATCCAAGTTGTCATATGCTTCACGATTTCATTTCTTTTTACAGCTGCATAGTATTCAGCATATGCATACACCACAATTTGTTTACCCATTCATCGGTTAATGGACACCTGCCATCTTTTGGCAATTGTGTATAATGCTGCTATGAACATCGGTGTGCAGATGACTATTCGTGTCACCGCTCTCAGTTCTTCTGGGTATATAACTAGTAGCGGTATTGCTGGGCAACATGGCAAATCTATTTTCAACGTCCTTAGGCACTGACAAACAGTCCTCAACAGAGGCTGTATCATGCTACATTCCCACCAACAGTGAATAAGTGTTCCTATATACCCACACTTGTAGTTTTCTGACTTTTAATAGTGGCCATTCTAATAGGTGTGAAATATGTCATTGTAGCTATAATTTGAATTTCCCTAATTGCTAGTGATGATTTTTTCACGTGTTGTTTAACTATTTGTATTTCTTCTTTGTATAGTTGTCTTTAAAAGTTGTTTGCCCATTTTTTAATCAGGTCGTTTGTCTTCTATTGCTGAGCTGTAGCATCTCTTTATACATCATGGACATAAAACCTTTATCAGATATGTGATTTCAAAATATTTTCTCCCATTGAGTCAGCTGCCTTTACTCCCTTTTGACAAAGTTCTTTGAGATGCAAAAGTGTTTAATTTTGAGGAGGTCCCTTTTATCTATTTTTCTTTTGTTGCTCATGCTTTGGGTGTAAGGTTTAAGAAACTACCACCTACTTACCACAAGATGATTTTTTTTTTAGGAGGTACCAGGGATTTAACGTAGGACCTCATACATGGGAAGTAGGCGCTCAACCACTGAGCTACATCAGTTCCCTACCACAAGATCTTGAAGATGTTTTCCTACATTTTCTCCTAGGAGTTTTATGGTTGTTACCTTTATATTTAGGTCCTTGATCCATTTTGAGTTAATTTTTGTATAAGGTTTGAGATAGGGATCTTCTTTATTTCTTTTGGATATAGATATCCAGTTCTTCCAACACCATTTGTTGAATAGACTGCTCTGGCCCAATTGGGAGGGCTTGACAATTTTGTCAAAAATCACTTGACTACAGATGTGAGGGTTTATTTTTGAGTTCTCTATTTTTGGTTCCATTGGTCAATCTGTCTTTATGCCAGTACCACACTGGTTTTTTGTTTTGTTTTCTTTTACCACTGTAGCTAAGTAATATGCTTTAAAGTCAGGAAGTGAGAGTCCTCTAATTTCGTTCTTCTTTTTTAAAGACATTTCTGGCTTTTCAGAGGCCCTTACCCTTCCACATAAATTTGATTATTGGCTCTTCCGTTTCTGCGAAAAAGCTGTTGGGATTTTTATTGGAATTGCATTGAATTTGTAAATCCATTTGGGTAGAATTGACATCTTAATGATATTTAGTCTTCCTGTCCATGAATACGGAATATCCTTCCATTCATTTAAGTCTTCTTTGGTTTATTTTAGCAATGTCTTGTAGTTTTCTGAATGGAGGTCCTTTATGTTCTTGGTTAAGTTTATTCCTAAATATTTGATTCTTTTAGTTGCTATTACAAACAGCATTTAAAAAAAATTTCTTCTCCAGATTGCTCATCAATAATGTATAGAAACACTATTGATTTTTGCATATTAATCTTGTATCCCACTACTTTGCTGAACTTGTCTATTAGTTCTAGTAGCTTTGTTGTGGATTTTTCAGGATTTTCCAGATATAGAAACATCAGCAAATAGTGAAAGTTTTACTTCTTCCTTTCCTATTTGGGTGCCTTTTATCTATTTAGCAAGCCTAACTGCTCTAGCTAGAACTTCTAGCACAATATTGAATAACAACGGTGACAGTGGCCATCCTTGTCTTGTTCTTGATCTCAGCGGGAAAACTTTCAGTCTTTCATCACTAAGTATTAATACAATGCTAGCTATAGGTTTTTCAGATATGCACTTTACCAGATTGAGAAAGTTTCCTTCTATTCCTGTCTTTTGGAGTGTTTAAACACTTTTTCTGCACCAATCGAGAAGATCATGTGATTTTTCTTAATTTAAATATGTGGTTTATTACACTAATTTATTTTCTTGTGTTGAACCACCTGCCATACCTGGGATAAAACTCACTTGATCATGGTATATAATTCTTTTAGTGTGCTTTTGGATTTGGTTTACAAGTATTTTGTTAAGGATTTTTGCATCTATATTCATTAGAGGTATTCATCTGTAATTTTCTTTTCTTGTAGTATCATTATGTGGTTTTGGTATTAGGGTAATGTTGGCCTCATAGATGAGTTTGGTAGCATTCTTTCCTGTTCAAAATTTTTGGAAGCGCTTGAGCAAGATTGGTATTAGATCGTCTTTGAATGATTGGTAGAATTCACGTATGCAGCCATCTGGCCCTGCACTTTTCTTGTTGAGAGATTTTTGATGACTGTTTCAATCTCTTTACTTATGATTGGTTTGTTGAGGTCCTCTATTTCTTCTAGGGTCAGTGTAGGTTGTTTGTGTGTTTCTAGGAATGTGTCCATTTTGTCTATGCTGTGTAGTTTTTTGTTGGACAATTGTTCACAATAGTATCCTCTTATGATCTCTTATTTCTGTGGGGTCAGTGGTAATGTCCACCCTCTCATTTCTGATTTTATTTATTTGCATCTTTTCCCTTTTTTTTTTTTTGGTCAGTCTCACTAAGGGTTTGTCGATTTTGTTGCTCTTCTCAAAGAACCAATGTTTGGTTTTGTTGATTTTCTCTATTGTTGTTGTTCTCAATTTCATTTATTTCTGCTCTATTTTAGTCTTTCCTTCAGCTTGGTTTGGAATTAGCTTGTTCTTTTTTTAGTTCCTCCAGGTGTGTAGTTAGATTTTCCATTTCTTTCTTCTTCTTTTTTAATGTAAGCTTTGAGGGCTATAAATTTCCCTCTCAGCCCTGCTTTTGTAGTGTCCCATAGGATTTGATATGTTGTGTTCTCATTTTCACCCGTCCCAAGATATTTACTCAATTCCCTTGTAATTTCTTTTTTGACCGATTACTTAAGAGTGTGCTGTTTAACCTCCATATATTTATGAATTTTCCCTTTTTCTGTCCATTGATTTACAGCTTCATTCTGTTATGATCAGAGAGAGTGCTTTGTATAATTTCACTCTTTTTAAATTTATTGAGACCTGTCTTGTGACCTAACATATGGTCTATCCTGGAGAAGGATCCATGAGCACTTGAAAAGAATGTATATCCTGCTGTCTTGGGATGTAATGCTCTACAGATGTGTGTTAGGTCTAATTCACTTATATTATTCAAGCTCTCTGTTTTTTAATTTATCCTCTGTCCAGATATTCTATCCAATACTGAGAGTGGTGTATTGAAGTTGTATTCCACTATTGCAGAGCCATCTATTTCTCCCTTCAGTTTTGCCAGTGTGGACCTCATGTATCTTGGGGCATCCAGGTCAGGTGCATTATTTATTATAATTATTTCTTCTTGGTGAATTGCCCCTTTTATTAATATATAATGACCTTCTTCATCCCTTATAACAAGTTTGTATTTAAAATCTATTTTTTCTGATATTAGTATCACCACTCAAGCTCTTTTTTGGTTACTATTTGCGTGGAATGTCTTTTTCCAACCTTTTACTTTCAACCTGGTTGCATTCTGACTTCTGAGGTGAGTCTCTTGTGGACAGCATATAGATGGCTCATATTTTTTAATCCATTCTATCAGTCTATGTCTTTTGATTGGGGAGTGCAAGCCACTACCATTCAATTTTTAAAAAGAAAAAAAGAAAAAGTGAAAAAAAAAAATCAATCAATTATATTACTGTTAAGGCTTTACTTACTTCATCCATTTTATTCTCTGGCTTTCCTTTGTTATATCTTACTATTGTCTATTTACCCTTTAATTTATCCTTCCTAATCATTTTCATTTCTACACTCGCCTCCAAGTTTCTTGCCCTTGTTTTTTCCTTTCAGCCTGCAACACCCCTGTAGTATCTCCTGTAATTCTAATCTTTTGGTAACATACTCTCTCAGTTTCTGTTTGTCTGTGACAACTTTAAACTCACCTTCATATTTGAAGGACAGTTTTGATGGACACGGAATTTTTGGTTGGCAGTTTTTCTCTTTCAGCACCTTAAATACATCATACCACTTTCTTCTCGCCTCTAAGGTTTATGATGAGAGGTCATCACTTAATCTTATTGAGGTTCCCTTGTATGTGATGCTTTGCTTTTCTCTTGCTGCTTTCAGAAACCTCTTTATCTCTGATATTTGTCATTTTGAATATTAGGTGGCTCAGAGTAGGTCTATTCAGATTTACTCTGTTTTGGGTGTGTTGTCCTTCTTGGACATTGATATTTAGGTCTTTCATAAGGTTGAGAAGTTTTCAGTCATTATTTCCTCAAATATTCATTCTGCCCCTTTTCCATTTTCCTCTCCCTCTGGGACACTGATAATACATGTGTTTGTACATTTCCCATTGTCATTCAATTCCCTGAGACCCTGTTCCACTTTTTCCATTCTTTTCTCTTTCTGTTCCCATCTTTTCCAGTATAGCTGTCCTGTCCCCGAAATCATTAATTCTGTCTTTTAGCAATTCAAATCTGCTCTTATGTGCCTCTAATGTATTTTTAATCTCATCCATGTGTCTTTCATTCCCATAAGGCCTGTTACTTTACTTTGCAGGCTTTCAAATTGTTCTTTATGCTCACCAGTGCCTTTTTAGTATACTTTATCTCCTTAGCCATATTTTCCTTTAATTCTTTGAATTGATTTAGGAGATTTGTGTGATTATAATTGACTAGTTGTCTTAAATCCTGTATCTTGTCAGGATATTTGGTTTGTTCCTTTGCCTAGCCATCTCTTCCTATTTCCTATTACGGCTTGTAATAATAGCTAATATGTAATATGTCTAAGGCATCTGAATATATTGGTGAATTTACTCTGTTAGTCAATTTCTCTCTCTTGCCCAGTGTTTTTCTTTTTCACTACTCTTCTTTGATTTTTGTTCCAACTTATTCTGAATCATTAAAATTGCCCATCTTAAGTTATCAAAATCAGGCCAGGGATTCACTAATGTGGCACAGATTTTCTCCCAGGAGGTGGGGCTAAAGACAGACCTAAAAACAGTTTTTCTCCTTGCAATTTCCTGGCTGGCCAGCAGATGGCACTTGTCAGCGAAACTTTCCAGACAGGTGTTTCTTTCAACTTCCACTTTCTTGAGTTTCTGGTCTGGCCAGAGTTGAGATTAAAAGTGGGCTATGCTGGCCATATTCACTGAAGTCAAACCACTCTCCACCCTCTGATGCACCCTCCTTCTTCCCTTGTTAATAGTGGACAGGGAGAAAGATGTTTGTTCCCCTCTCGTTAGGCCACAGTGAGCCAGGGGTTGTATCCTGGCTTAACATCTTGAGGGTGGGGCATGGGGTCCTTCCCGGTTGCTGCATGGGTTTAGTAACTCATGTTTCTTGTTTTAGATTCTTCGTCTCTCTGTCTCTCACCCTCTTGGGGGTTATGCAGCACTGTCCTGGTCTGCTGACTCCCAAAGCAGACCCCTAGAACAGCTTTTGGCCCTTTTTCCTTTGTTTTTGTGAGAGAGTTGAGCCCTGCCTTTGTACTCCAATGCCATCATCCCAGAATTCGTCCTCCATGTTATATTAAAAATCTCCAGAAAGGGGTGCAGAGAGGACTTAAAGAATAACATCCAATTATGAAAGCAAAAATACTCAAATATATACATATTTTTAATAATCTTCATTAAATATATTTCATTAAGTATCCCTAATAAATCTACAGTGGAATCTATAAGAAGTGAACTATGTGAGGGAGATTTCCTTCCTTGGAAAACAGTTGTCTAGAGTATAAGTAAAAACAAGGTATTCAGACCAGTAACAAATATTAGATATACCTGGACTTGAATCCTGCAGCAAAGGTGCAGCTGTGGTACCGAGACTGTGTATGAGATTTCCAAGTTCTTGTAAAGCACATACCAGCATATGCTGGGTGGCTGCTACATCTGTGGAGCCAAGCCGGGTTTCCAAGTTACCGTCACTCATTACAGCATCTGAGTAAAGTCCAAGAATTAACTATGCAATCACTTTCATTAAAATATATTGTGGGGGTAGGTATTAGGAGAATACAAAGGCAAAAATTAATACATCCACTTATGTATATGAAATCCTTGAGGCAGTAACTGAAATACTAAATGGGGACTTGCATCAATAGAGGAAGGCTATAATAATGTAACCTGATTTACTTAAGCAATCTGATCATAGACCCCTTATTACTTTGTTAGCAACTGGCACTGAAAAGGAGAACTCACAGGAAACTAAAAAAATATTTCAATTTTATTGGTACTTAAAATAAGAAGATTAGATTTTAATTTAAATAGACTAAATTGTTTCAAAAAACAATGTATCCTAACTTCTATAGGAAGTGGATCACAAATTCCAAGGAACTATTATGACCAGCCTTCAAGATTTATACTGTTTAATACATAAGATAGCTCTTATATATAATATGGAATGCCGAGGTGACCTCTGAAAACGGTTCACTATTCACTTGACCCAGAAAACCCCAGAAAACCATTCAAATCAAGAGGTTCAAATCATCGTGTTCACTTTAAGGACACCAGAGAAACTGCCCAGGTTATTAAGGTATGTATATTTGGAAAGCCACCAAGTATCTGAAAGATGTCATTTTGCAAAAACCATGTGTGCCATACTGTCATTAAAATGGTGGTATTGGTAGGTGTGCCCAGGCCAAACAGTGAGGCTGGACACAGAGTTGGTGGCCCAAAAAGAGTGCTGAATTTTTGTTGCAGATGCTTAAAAATGCAGAAAGTAATGCTGCACTGAAGGGTATAGATGTAGATTCTCTGGTCACTGAGTACATCCTGGTGAATAAAATCCCCAAGATATACTGCCATACTCATAGAGCTCATGGTTGGATTAACCCATACATGAACTCCCCCTACCATGTGAAGATGATCCTTACTGAAAAAGAACAAACCCTTCGTAAACCAGAAGAGGAGAAAGCACAGAAGAACAATAAATCCCTGAAGAAACTGAAGAAACAAAACTTATGGCTTGTGGATACATTCTGCATAAAATAAATGCAAATAAACATTAAAGCAGAAAAAAAAAGTGCCAAAGAAAATCTGAATTAACTATGTATAAAACTGAAATGATTGAATTAACACAGTAGTGACTGAGTTTACCTTAAATTGGAAAGGGTAAGTTTTCTACTGCCAAGGTCAGTTTTGAAAAATAAAGTTGCAAGTGAGTTTGTGACTTACGAAATTAAGAGGACTTAAAGAACAACATTCAATTATGAAAGCAAAAATACTAAAAAAAAAATATGCCAAAACTGTTGTAGATATTCTGAGGGAAGAGAAATCCTATAGCCTAAGGAAACATATTCTTGAGAAGATGGATTTGAATAAAGTTTTTGAATAAGCCATGGATAGACAAAGTAGGGGAATCTGTTTTCTTCCCCTTAGTAATTCCACCCTCAGCTACAAATACCTGGCATATCCTGGGCATCCAGATATACATGGAAAGTACTCCAGGGCTTCTGAACATCTCCTACAAAATCCTCTAGGTCCCTGCAATCCCAACCTCCCCCCACCCCCCACTGTCCCCAAAATAACTTTACTCCAATCCTTCCTTCTTACTAAGTTGTAAATAATTGATAGCATCTTGGAGGTGGGTTGCATTTTAGGGTATGATTTTGATTGCTGTTCAAGAGATGCAATGTAATATAAAAAAGAGTCTCATGTACAATTAGCTCTTGTTGATAGAAATCAGAACAGGAATTACTTCTGGCAGGGTAGGAGTATGAGGGAACTTTCTGGAAGGAAAATGTTCTGTATCTTGACTGGGTTGTTACAGGAGCATATGGTTTTGTCAAAACTTAGCAAAAAGTAAACTTAATTTCTGTAACTTTCACTAAATGTAAATTTTACCAAAAAAATTCTTACGAAGTTAGATAATTTAGATAATTTATATATTACCTATAATAGCTTCTTTACCCTAAAACAACTGACCTCCATTATTTTAAAAAATGTGTTTTTTTAAAATTAATATAGCAATATACCAGTCTAGATTTTCCAAAGGGACAATTCCTTCATCACTGTTAAAAGTCTTATTAGATCCATACCCACAACTTTCTTTAGCTTCCAGATGGCTTGGCAAATATCCTTGGCAGCAGCAATTTGAGCCTTTTCTCCAAGAAGGCCTCCTATAGCAGTTCGAAGTATAAATGAAACACAACGGCGACAGCAGACAGCATCAATCTGAGTTTGGGTGGCTTTAGGGTGCGACTGTGACACAAGGCTTAGGATATGAGAAAGAAAGGCAGCAAAATTTCTCTCTAGCCAAACTCCTCCCAGTGTTGAAATAAATACCACGTAAGCCTGAAAAATAATGAAGTTTTATCTTCAAAATTAAATCATTTCAATAATATATTAATCTTTTGTCTTCTATATTATATGCTGAATGAATTATTATTTCTTGCTCTTTTCCCCCTACAAATTTTATCCTTCCCTCATTTACAGCCATTTTAGCTATATAAATGTAATAACATTTTTGTTTGTTTAAAGCTAAAACTGAAACGTGTAGGTCTTTCAACTGAGATTTCATTAATGCTGTCTCTCTGTTTTGTTTTCTTCAGACTGTGAGAAGTTTCAGGATAGCCAGCATAGCCAGCTAATATGTAAAACATGTCTGTGGCTTTTCTGAACAAAAGTTTCAAGTTATTTAACATTCTAAGCAAGAAAACCCAAGTCAAATATATGAACACATTGTAAGAATTAACTATGCTCCAATGCCGGAACTCTAAGGGAATTTAGACTTAGAAATCTGAAAGGAATGCTTACAGTGATGAATAAATGCTCTTTATTTTCATGAATGTTAATGGTTTGTCTTACTCCAGATATACACAAAGACAAATACTTTTCTTATGTGATGTTTCTTAAAAACACATATTTTAATTACAATTATTCTAGGACACCTTGCATTTTCATGAAGTCTAAAACCATACAGTGTAAAATAATGAGGACATGTGAATTTTCAAAAATACACATTTGCTCCCCATAAAGGTAATTGGGGGGAAAAAAAAGACTGTTCAAGGAAAGAACACAGAGATCTTTGTGTAGTTTTGTTCTAAGATGCTTTTTCCAAGAGTTTACTTCTTAAATTTTGTTAAATTTTGTTAAATTTGTTAAATTACATACTATAATCTTTACTAAGGAGTTGAAATCATGTAAAATAGAAATACAATATTGTGAATGCTAAGTAATATGGACATAATAGCTTAAATTTGAATGGTACAAACATGTAAACACAATGGAAAAGAAGTTAAACCATGAGATGTGAGAAAACATAAGACCTAGAAACAACTGCTAGAAAAAAATGCTGTTTGTTTCAAAGTAAACCAAAATCCTCCATTATTAGGAACTTAAAACACATTGAAGGAAATGGCCTCATATTTAGTTGGCTTGGTTTAGGGTAAGTAAGGTTCTCTTACTTATAACTCAATTTTTAAAAAATGTTTGGTCTCATTATATCAATTTATGATTATGAGAGCATAACTGATGATCTTGCATATCACTTCTGCCTGGATTCAAATACTAAAACTTGCATTATTATAGGCCAGGGAGCATTACATTTAGATACTGATTTGTGATTCCAACCTGCGTAACTCCAACTCGAACATCCCTACTGACTGAACTGGTTCCTTTCAGCATATCACCACTGACTCGAAGAAATCCTGAACTTCCACGTAGAAACCCTGTTCCTAGTAATTCCAGAACCTCCTCCAGAGATACTTTGCGAATGCTTTGACGTGAGGCTGCTATAACAAAGAACAAGACAAAACTGTGATTTATATTTTACAGACTAAGCTTCAAGATATGATCTTGATTTGCAAAAAAGCAGCATGTTAACCGAAATAAAAACACACTAAAAATTCAAACAAAATGAAGAATTTACAAGACATTACATACATTAATGTACAAAAAAAAAGGTCACATAAGGGTTCAGGGGTCAAATATAATGGACCCTGAAATGTATGTCAATGAAAGTCTACGCCACTTTGAGATCATGCCCTTTTGCTCTCTTTTCCTCAAACAAATGTAGATAAAACAAAGAAGTTAAAAAGCTAACATTAGCCTATATACTTTAGAACAAGGGAAAACAAAAATGAACTGTCCTGAGCTCCATGAATGAAATTACTATACACACAATACCTTGAAAATTTGTTTAAAATATTAAAAATGCTAAAATAATTAAATTTTTCCAAATTGCTACAACTTAATGAAATTTATAAACTTACACAAAGTAACCACCAAGTCCTATCTTTTTTTTTTTAGCAATTGACTATATTTATTAAAATAGTTGACTTAAGCATCTGCAGTGGTGACTTCAACCTCTACTCCTGGCTCAATACTGATGGAAGTAATCTGCTTAACAATCTCAGAAGGACTGTGTAGGTCAGTGAGTCACTTGTGGATCCTCATCTGGAAACGATCCTAAGTCTTTGAACCTTCACCACAAGGAGTTTTCCTTGTAGTGATTCTTAGAGTCTTGGTAGGCATCCAAACCGGTCCCTTCACTTTTGAAGTTCTTTTCCTTTTCACCTCTAATCAAGGCAGCACACATCTTCTCCAGAGACTTCACGTTGTGGCCGGTCAGGGTGATTCTAATGTGGTGAATCGCCACCTCTGGTTCCAAGGGCGTCTTTCCAGTGTCTTTAAAAGCCATGGCTGTGGCTGTGGCTTCCTGACCGACTTGTTCCCCAGCTAGAGCGAACAGCGGGGAGTCAGGATGACCACGGAGCGCGGCTGCAACAGAGACCGTGTTTTCCTCGAAAAGCCAAGTCCTATTTTTTAAAAATCTAAACTGGCATACAACTTTTGTTATTCCCTCAGTCGCTAAAGAAATTAAAGCCAAATATTAATAAAACTACTCAGTTGGCCTTTAGGCTATAATAACTAAGAGGTCATAGAGCAGCAATGTTTAAGCTTGGCTTCAATTTGACACAACTGAGTTTCTCCCTTTGGTTATATTTTTCTCAAATCAACAGGGTCCTTAAAAAAAAAAAAAGAGTACTTATTTTTCCCATTTTCTTTTTCTGAAAAATGATGGTTACAAGCTCTGACCCTTGTCCTAGACTCAAGCCATACAGCAGCAGAAAAATAAACTTCTGTTAAGCAAAGTTATGAACAAAAAATGTAGACCATAGCCTTAAGAGGAGAAAAACATCTGAGACAAATGAAAATCTATCTTGGCATTTAAGGTCGAAACATCAGTGAAAAAACAGTACAAAATCCATGCCCTTGTGGACCATAAATTCTAAGAAAGAGAGACAGTAATAAACATAATAAGTGACTAAGTATACAGCCTGTTTGACAGTGCTTAAGAGCAATGGAGAAAAGAAAGCAGGGTAAATGAGGTCAGGAATACTGGGGGTATATATGGGAAAGCATTGCTTGTAGTTTTAAATAGTTGTCAGGGTAGGACTTAATGAGAGGATGATAGCTGAACACAGTTTAAGGGTAGTGAGGGAATTAGCCATATATATCTCTGGAGAAGAGTATTCTAGACAGAGAAACAGCTATGGCAGAGCAATGTGCATGAAGCAGAGGAGGGAATCTAGTAGGAGATAGGCCAGAGTCTAAGGATGGGGACATGGGCAGATGGTATAGGACCTTATAATAAGAATGTGACTGAAATGAGATACCAGTGGAGGAGTTTAGCAGAGGAGTGATATCTGTTATTCTGCTGCTGTGTTAAGAACAGACTGTAGAGGGGAATGAGGGTAGAAGCAGGGAGACACATTAGGAACAATTTAATAATTCAGGCAAAAATGATGGTGGCTTGCATCAAGGCAGTTGTAGAAGGCAGAGTAGATGGCATCTAGATAAACATACATATATTTTTTTAAACTTTTTATTATTAAAAAACCACAAAATTATGAAAAGCTGCAACAATAGTACAATGAACTCCCATCCAAATACCCTACACCTATACTCACCACATTCTTTACCACTTTCTCATGTTTATGTATATTTTTTTTCCTTTTTGCTGAACCATTTGAAAGTTGTAAATATCATGACCCTTTACCCCTAAATGCTTCAGCATGTATCTTCTCTAAGAACATGCTCTTACACAACCAGTATACTACTATCACATTCAGAAAACTTAACATCGATAGAATATTATCTAATATGCAATTCATGGACAGGCAAATTTTACCAATGTACACATATATTATATTTAATTGTGATGCTTTCTTTAGTCTCCCTTAATGTAGCACAGTTCCTCTGCCTTTCTTTGTCTTTGATATTGATAATTTTGAAGAATACAGGTTCAGCCAGTTGCTATACAGAATGGCCCTCAATTTGAGTTTGTATGGTATTGCTCAGAATTTTTTGCAGAAGTACTACCTAAGTAATGTTGTATCCTTCTCAATGCATAACATCAGAAGGCAATATCAGGAATGGTGTTAGTCTGGCTCTACATTGTTGATATTACCTTTGAACATTTGCTAAATGTCTCCACTGTAAAATTCCCATTTTCCCCTTTGTAATCACTATTGGTGATTTAAAAAGAAAAAAAAAAAAAAAAAGATTTATTTCTCTCTCCACTCCCCCCTTACCGCCCCCCCGCTTTGTCTGCTCTGTGTCCATTTGCTGTTTGTTCTTCTGTGTCTGCTTGTCTTCTCTTTAAGCGGCACCAGGAACTGATCCTGGGACCTTTTGGAGTGGGAGAAAGGCGCTCAATCTCTTGTGCCACCTCAGCACTCTGGTCTGTTGTGTCTCTTATTGTCCCACCTCTGTGTCTCTTTTTGTTGCGTCATCTTGCTGTGCCAGCTCTCCGCGTGGGCCAGCATTCTGCGTGGGCCAGCACTCTGTGCGGACTAGCACTCCGCATGGACCAGGTCTCTGTTTGGGCCACCTCACCACACGGGCCAGCTTGCCTTCACCCTCTAAATGCTCTGAACAACTGTTTTTCTTTTTCCTCCCCAGTTTGTGTTTCTTTGTAGATTTTCCTCCTCAAAATACATAAGGAAGTCTTACTGAGTTACATGTTTAGAAGAACCACAATATAAAATAAAAATAATTTCTTACAAATGTTAAACCTGTAGTTCTCAATCGGAGAATGAGGGGGCTGGACAGTTTGTTAATGTTCCCTAGGTGATTCTGATAGGCTTTACACTCCTGTCATCTCTCGCCTCTGGTTAAGAAACACTGCTTTAAAAAAAACACTGGAATCTTCCTTTATATAGTAATGAACAGTTTCTAAAGCAATGCTTTTCAAACTTTAATGGGCAAACAAATTATCTGGAGATCTTGTTAAAATGAGAATTTTGACTTAGTATGTTTGGTAGGGACTGCACTTATGCATTTCTTAACAAGTTCTCTGGTGATGCCAGTGCATCTGGTCTGAGGATGTTTGAAGAGCAAGGTTCTACAGAACAATCACCTTCTCATTTGTGTGAGATGGCTTAATCTTTAAAGACAAAGAAAAAGGCTGAACTTACAAATGCAAGAAGTTGAAAATGGAAGACATGTTTACCAAAACCATGTCGAAAATGTGAATTGCTCATTTCTATAAATCTATCTTTAGCATTCACACACAGTTTCAGTAAAAACAAGCAAACTGTAGAATTGCATGATTAATGTTAGTAATATTTAAATGTATGCTGTCTTATACAGTACTGCTAAATCAATACAAACCTTTTTGTAGGCAGTCTAAGCAAGGTGAAGAATCAGCTTCATTCACCCCAAAATCCTTTGAATTACTCTTTTGTTAGAAATCTATCATCTTGCACCTCTAAGTTCTAGCTGGTGTTGTAAGTAAATTATTTTCATGTGAGTAAAGAATGATCTAGATTTTTTAAAAAGTAGGTGACTAAGAGCAACATAGTACCCAATAATTTAGAAAGCACACAAATTGGTAGTTTGTACATGTCAATCACAATATGCAAAAATTATGAGGTAAAGAACTGGAATGATTTTCCTAGTAAAGCTAACAGGCTTACAATAGATTTTATATCATACCAAGAGACTGAAAAAGCAGAGATTGAGTAGGGACATTTTTCTAACACTGAAATGAGCTACCAGGGATTTATGTAATCTTTTACAATTAATTACTGACATGAACTTCAAGTAAGCCCTTACTGATGCCTGGTAATCATACTACACTTCCTTAGTCCATTCACTCTTCCACTTTCCTAATTGGTTATTTTATACGTTCTTCTCTCCTCAAACCTCTTCCCCCATCCCACTTTCATTTGGTGGCCTATCTTCTATAGAATGTCCATCATATTTACCCACATACCAGCATCTGTACCCAAATACTTTGACTTCTCTATTGTTACTAAAGGGGAATTATCTTGTCCCCTATTAAAGCCAGTCCTTTTAATGTGCATTAGAGCTCATCCTGTCACCTGCTCAACAATGTTGCAATACGGTTTCCTTTCTTTTTTCTACATCAATTTTTCCCTCTCTACTAGATTATTCCCTACAGCATGCAGACATGTTTTGTCTCTCCCATCTTAAAGGAAAACAAAACAAAACAAAACAAAACAAAACTTCTTTTATTTAGCCTTGCTAAAGTCAGTGGGCAGTTCTCAGTTATATCTGAGCTTTCAACAACATTAAACTCAGTTGATCCTCCTACATATACTTATTTCACTTAGTTTTTAGGACCCCAAGCTCACTTGATTTTCCTTCTTCCTCACAAATTAATACTGTTCGGCCTTCTTTGCTGGTTCTACAGAACAATCATCTCATTTGTGTGAGATGGCTTAATCGTTAAAGACAGAATGATAAAATAATTTTATTTCTTATCACTGTTTTATATACACTGTTGATTAAACTCAGGTAAACTCTCTTCTTTTCAATGAATACTCCATTCTTACTTACTGCCTAGAAGTGTATAAAGAGGAAATAAAAACTGATAGAACAAATTTTCCAGTGAATTTCAAATATCCGTTGTCTGGAATTATCTGTATCATTGCTCCCTGATACCAATCCAGAAAATGGAAGCCAGATGTATTTATCAGACATAAGCTACTTTAAAAATTCAAGATTTAGGTATTATCTCTTAGTGAATAACATTTCACAGTTTACTGAAGAAGAAAAAAAAAGGAAGGAAGAGAAAGACTGAATAAAGTACACTACCTTAAGAGTTATTTTTTCTCAAATTTTTACTAAAATATTTAGGAATGAAATCTATAGCAATATTTATTACAAACCAAAATTGTTGTATATCCTGCCTCTTTAAAAAATAATAATGGGTAGCAGTAATGCTACATATGTTTGTTTAAGTTAAGTGGGAAAAAAATTACAGAAGATATTCTGAAAATAATTATATGAATTTTACCTGCTCCTGGATGTTTAGAAATGATAGCTTTAGCCAATACTGTGCCCAGTAGCTTTGAAACTGAAATCCGCACATCATAATTGGAACCCTCAAAGGACTTAAAACACAGTGTAGCCACACTGTCCAGGTCTGTACTCCACATAAAGAAAGCCTCATTCTGAAGTTCAAGGAGACACTACTCAAATGAAAAAACAAAAATTAATGAACAAAATATAAATGTCAGGGTTCAAAGCTATATAAACTATCAGTAAAAACTATCAGAATCTAACAAAATAAGATGTAAAGCCAAGGCATCTAAATAATGACTGCAGGGACAACTGAATACGTATTAAAAGTCATAAAGATTATACCATATAAGGCAATGCAACCATAAAGGGGCAGGTGGAAGACCTACATATAACTCAGCAGATTATGAAAAATGTCTTTAGACTCAATCTGTTTGCTATGAGCAACTGTGAGAATAATTCTAATACAAAGAAACAGCTTTATTGTACTACCTAGCCAACTATGTTAAGAAGGCATGATAAAAAACAAAAACAAAAAAATTCACTTTCAAATAACATAAGCCTTACACGTAAATTTCGGTTTCCACAATTACAGAGAGGAAGCACAGTAAAGTAGAATTACTACTTGGAGCCTGGAAACTTGAACTTTCAAGTCTCTGACAATGTGTTGCTAAATACTTGAAGAACTTTGGGAAATTTCTGTTTCCTTACATGTTAGAATGAGATAGCTAGTCCTAGCTGATTGGCAAGGTTGCTCCTCTAAGGTCATAAAGCCGTTACTATTGCTTCCACAGAGATAAAATGATTTAATTTTCTTTATATTAATTTTTAGAAAGTCTTATTAGCCACTTTACCTTTGCAGCAGCACAACGAACAGCCATGGATCTGTCTGTTAAGCATGATCTAGCAGCTTTATAAACATCTCTATGGCAAGGCGTAGCAGCTGCTCCTAGTCCATTCAATATCTTTTGCAGGCTCAGCATAATCTCATATCGACCTTGAGACTACCAAAATGAAGAAATTTAGAGAATAAGGGGATACATAAATAAAATCCCACTGTGAAGAAATTAAGTATTGGTATTTATCTCATATATTTGGGGAATATTCAGATTTTTGTACATACGAACCCATTCTGACATCAAGAAACATTAATAATTGTTAGTTTTATGACGTGCTTATAATATGAAAAGTATTATTTATATATATCACATTTAAACACAATACAAATTTCATAGTGTTGGCATGGAGATTAAATGAGATAATATAAAAAGTGCCCAGCACAAAGCCTGCATGTCTTTAAGCATTTAATAAATGGTTGTTAAATATGAATTAACATTATAAAAGTGTAAGCTCTGCCACCTACTAGCTACATGACTTTGGACAAATCTGTTTCTTTATCTGTAAAATGTAGGTCCTCGTAGGTTACTGTGAGGATCAAATGAATTAATTCATGTAAAATGCTTAGAACAGTGACTGATAAACAATAAATGCTCAATGGATTTTACGGCTAGTAAAATTTTATCATTTATTGGTCTGGGTAGTTTAACCCAGAAGGTAAGTCTAGACTTCAGAATTAAAAAGATTTGGATTTGAATCTTGGCTCAGACCCTTAGTAGATGTGAAATGTTAAGTTGTTTTTACTTATTTCCTCTTCTATAAAATAAGGATAAGATGAACTTTATAGAACTGGTGGGAGCAGTAAATAAGCTCCTGTGGCATTCACCACAATGTCTGAGACGTAGTAAACACTGAAGAAACAGTAGCTGCTTATATTATGCTTGAATATACCCCAAATGATTTCTACATCTCAGGAAGTTAGAGCCACTAATGGTAAGTAAAGTTGGAGGAATTCAAAGATCAGCATCAATTATCACCTTCATAGTAATGTTATTAATTTATCTTTGTTCAAAGGAGCACAAGAGTGAATAATTATAGGTGGACATAACAAAATGGGTTCTAGTGAGAAACTTCGAAACTTTTTTCACCCGAGTTTCACACACTGTGTATCATTAGTGGGGAACATTTTTTCATATCTCTAAAATGTTGTGGTGCCCAACCAACTAAATTATAAAGGAAAAAGAAGGGAAGCAATAATTTAAAGTTTTTGAGACCGACAGAGCAATCCCCTGCTAAAAATGAGGCCTAAAAAGTATCACAGCTTAAGCAAGGAGGTTAAGAGGAAAAAAAGTTTAAAATAGCTATACCTCAGTAAATATAAGTTCTTACAGACATCTGCTTTCAAATCAAACCAGAAGTACAGACATTAAAAATCTCTTCTTCTGAAACACCTTGTTCAATCTTTTAGGAAACTATTGCTGAGAAGTGATCTACTGAATAAATTCTCTCACCAGTTTTATGTTACGGACTCTACTTTTTACAGTTCTTAAATCAGTTACATCCTTCTTGAAATTTAACAACTTTTACACTTGAATTCTCCTGTGATTTGTTTTAGTACATTTTTAAAAAATGTGTAACTACCCAGCATTTCTGTAAATTATTTCAGAGCTGTCTTCCATCTTGTTTTTCTAAGTAAGGTAAGAATAGTAACTATTGTTATGATTATATTCCTTACTCCTTTCTGATAGGGGTACAATAATATATCCATCTGTCAGCTATACAGTGATTACCAACGAGGTATCTGGGTCTGTGGTGACAAACACTTGTTCTGGCACTAGTGAGTAGTTCCAAACAGAAAAAGTAGTGTGAGAAGGGGAAGCAGGACTGGAACTGCCAGGTGAATACCTTAGTTTTTGCCCATCTGAATTTATCTGAATACATGAAATTCTATTGCATTAATACTTTTTAATAAGGATGCAATATACAATGTTCAAATGTGCATCGTGGAGAGATATTTCATGTATGGATATATTTATATGCATATATATATATGCTTGTTATATGTAAAGTTTTTTTAGTGGCTCAAAAAATCATAAAACCTATAAAATGCTATCTTTTTATTCTTTGGTTGTACTTGTTGTTACTTACCTCTGCACCCTTCATAGCTTTAAGAATATTTCCCACTGTATCAGTAAAGGTGTTACCCAATATTCTACCCAACTTCTTGTACAAGGAACCCAAACATACCACAGCAGCACTGAAACAACATTTAAATTAGAGATCAGTCATGGTGGAAAAAAAAATCTTAGAATATATAAAGGTGACTATTTAATTTTACTTTTAAAGGATAAAAGGATAAAATTTCCCAGAATCTACTCCATTGTTAAATCATAAGGCACTGACACTTAGGTAAGTATCAAATAATTATACTTTCAGAACAAGAATTTTTATGAATATCCCAATCTTAAACTAGTCAAAATCTCAGCCAAAGACACTGGTCCCTCAAATTCTTTTAAAAAATGAAGTTTTGCAAATTATTTTAACAGAACTCAATTTCATATATTAGAAAATCAGAGCTGGACTTGAGCATAAAAGATAAAAAAGACAAGAAAATACTATTCTCATCAAATTTAAAGTCCGAAAACTTCATGGGAAAATACATTCTGTAATAAGCTAATAATTAGATTGACAAAAATTCCTATAGTTATAGTTGTGGAACCATACGTGGCTCACTGGCTTCTCTAAAATAACAGATGATAAAATGAACTGAATCCTATAGAGAAGGAAACTAAGCTGTTCTTTTTGGGATCTCAGAAAAGTATGTCTCTTACAATATTTATTATTATTTTCATGACTGAGAATTACTAAACTAAAAGAACATCCAAAAGAACTTAAAATATCTTCTTCTTAAACATTCAACTGTTAAAATTTTTGTGAGTCTGTATGAATCCCAAACGTAAACTTCAAATATGTCTAAAATACCTTTAAAAGGAAAAACAAAAATGTTAGATTAAAAATACAAGAATGAATAAAACTAAATCTGTATTTGGTTTCAAAACAATATCAAATAGTTTAGGAACTTAACAAAAATGACATAAGGAAGCACTATTTTGTTTTCTGTTTAGTTTTAATACTTAACTTACAGTTTAGTAGGAAGATAACTTGGAGAATCATCTTTGCTACGAATAAGATCATTACATTTATCGATTGTTTCATAAACAGAGAATGTGTCTCCAATACTATAAAGAATGGCTAGATTCTTAGCAAGGAGTTTGCGGGTAGGAGGCCCCTGGGAGCTGTTCAACAAAGACAGGAGCTGTTCAACAAGACTCTTCTGTTTCTCCCTTACATCACCCTAGAAAGGAAGGCAACAAAAAAATTATTCAAAGACAACATAATTAAATGTCATGCTATGTACATGCTTTCCTATAATTAAGAACTAACTTTAAAATTCCCTTAAGAATGTGAAGTTATTCTTGTAATTTGTAATATTTTGACTAAATATTACAAATAAGATAGTGGCATGGTAGCATGGTCAACTACACCACACTAATGGGTCATTTGCTGCCCTGGTGACATTTCCAAAAAATAAATTCTAGACCATACTAACTACTGTCTCTGTTAACAAAGAAAAAGGCTTTATTTCTCCTAGATCCGTCTTATGTTTGAAAGGTGGAGAAAATCTGTATTTAAGTAGAGTTTCAAAACTGATTGGAATTGGTGAGCCAGTGTGGTTCAGTGGTTAAGCACCAGCTTCCCACACACAAGGTCCTGGGTTCAATCGCCAGCGCTGGTACCTTAAAAGCAGTAATCTACAAACCAGAGCTGACTTTGTAATGGCAGGCTATTTCATTCAGACCTTTTTCTAAGTTTGGATTTTAGATAAAGTCCTTTCATTTTTGCAAAGTTATGCATATAAATGCCAATAATGCTACTCTATTTTACCTATCTACTCTCCAAAAAAGGAGTACGGAGGCCTAAAATTCCACAGTGAAGTGTTAGTTAATTTAACTAACACTTTGTCCTTTGTTAAATTCTAAATGTTTCCATGAGCAAAGCTTTTTGCACAATATATGCATTATAAATGGTACTGTGATTATGTAGGAAATAATGAAAATGTTCTTATTTTTAGGATATGTATGTCAAAGCATTTAGAAGTACCACCTCAAATACCACCTCACATGACTCAGTAAATCAGTCAGTCAATCAAATATGGCAAAATGTTAACAACTGCTAAATGTAGGTGAAGGGTTTGAGTGGTGTGTTTTTTTTGTTTGTTTGTTTGTTTTTTGGTACCATTTTATGGACTTTTAAGAAGGATTGTTTATTAAAAGCTGTTTCCATTCATATTCCCCTTTAAATTGTCACATTTTTTTTTTTTTAGGAGGTACTGGTGATTGAACCCAGGACCTCATACATGGGGAGGAGGTACTCAACCACTAAGCTATATCCACTCCCCAACCAGAGTTGTTTTTTTGTTTGTTTGTTTGTTTTTAGGAGGTACCGGGGATTAAACCCAGGACCTCGTACATGGGAAGCAGGCGTTCAACCACTTGAGCTACATCTGCTCCCCTTCACATCTTTTTTAAAGTGTAACTCCAAGTTACATTAGTTAGCACTATACAAAACCAGGGCTTCACTCATGTGGAGGAACACAAGGTACAGAAGACAAGAAAATGAAATCTGATACAAGTGGTTTGTAATTAGTGTTTCATATATATATTTTTTAAGTAATACCCAAAGCACTGGCTAATTTCCTTTTGCTTTTTTGAACACAGCAAACTTCACCTTATAATATTAAAAACACACTTTTGGGTACAGAAAATACTATATTTCATTATAAAGTCTTGGCAAAGTCTAGCATTTTAAAGGTAATTTAGGTTATTCTGCATAGAACTAGAAAAGCAAACCAAAGAAAAGAACATTATCTGGCACTTAATAAAAACATTTGCAATTTTACCCACCCTGCTGGTTGCTAGTAAGAGCTTCTCCAAATATCTCAGCCACTCAAAAATAAACTCTGCCTTCTGAACTTCACCTAATTGACTATATGCTTCTTCATTCAGCAATAAGGTGTGAGCTAATTCCATTCCTTGTAGGGAATTCCTCTAACTGGCCACAATACCAACTTCGATCAATATTCCTAAGAACAAAAATCTGTAATAGAGGAAAATAACATATTTTAAAAGGAAAATAAAATGAAGGCAATCATAATACTAGAAATCTTTCACAAAAGAACAGAAAGCAAAACTAAATGTATATATCTTTTATAACTGCTCTAGGGTGAATCTGAGAAAATCCCAATATTGGGCTACAGTTAACTTTGATACAAATCCACCTTTGTATTCTGTACTCCTTTTAAAGAGAGCAGACAAGCAAAAGAGAGTAACATTACTGGCATTCATACATAAAAATTTGCTAAATATTAAGGCATTCCATTAAAATTCTAGAAATGTTAAGGTTAGGCTCCTTAGTGTTAGGTTTTTAGCTTTTTTTATTCTAAATGCCCTTCTACTAATATGGGTGGGTGCATATTAGCAAATGAACAAATATCCAGATATAATAAAATTCTTTAGTAAAGCTTGCCATCTTCCTGGGCCTTTGCCTAAGTATAGGCCCTGTCATCAACCTGAAAATCCAAAACAAACTTATTCCCATTAGCATTTGAACCTCAAGCCTAGTAAAGACACAGCTTGATGTTTTAGGCTGTCAAGGAAGAAGGCCCATCTTTACCGGTAAATACTCTCTTTCTCTTTATGAGCCTTGGGAAAGCGAACTTTTTTTTTTTTTAAAGGCACTTGGATGAATGGTATTCAGGGACTGTAGCAATAAAGATCATATCTGCTTTGACACAGATCCAATGTAGCCTTCATTTGTAGCAAATAATCAGCAAAGAGGAATTAAAAAAAAAAATTATCAGCATCTCCTGGGCATACCTAAGTGCCTTTCCAGAACATACATAACGTATTAGAATGTCTGTATATGTACATACACACACATTCACACACAAATTATTATAAGGTGGCATTGTGATTATAGAACAGATTTTTTTTTTTATCTTAGAAGGTCCATGCTCAGTACATAGCAATAAAGTATCATGATGTCTACAACTCACTTTCAGATGATTGAGTAAATCAACCAACCATAAAATATGGCAAACATATTAACAGTTGAGTATAAGTAGTGGATATTTGAGTGATCACCTTATTTATTATTCTTTAATTTTTCAGTATTTTTTAAATAATATTAAAAAGTTGGAAAATTATTTAAGCTAAGAAAAAAAATCAAGAAAGACAATTTTACTTTTTGAAAAATCATTACTACTACTTCAGGAGTAACAGCAGTAACATCAGGAACACCGAACAACAGGGAAGGCACCATATATACAAAAGATAGGTATTCCTATTCACTAATGTATCAAACATTAATTTGGGTAAAACTCCAAGCTAAATAGAAACAGGTAACCGGAATTCAATAGAAATATGGATAGAACGCTATGAGTAATTAAAACATGTAAAATACATAGCTCACATTCTTAAACAAACCTCAATAGTTCACAGAGAAGTCATTAAGTAAAGACATATTAGAAAATCAGATGGGAGAAACAGGCAAGGCTTTTCTTTCTTTCATTTTTTTCTCCCACAGTGTTTACTGGTATATAATTACCTGGTGTATCAGATCATAATTATTGTAGAACTGAAAAAAACGCCTCTTAAATTTAAAAGACAGGAGTCAAAAATGGGTACCCTGTTGGTCAAATCTGGCTTGCAATGTATTGGGAAAAAATTTAGTTGCTAATAAGTAAATATAAAAGCTTTTACATGAAACTCTAGGTCCACATTCCCAGAAAAGCAATGAATGGCTGATTCTGAGGGGAGCAAGGACTTTCTAGCAGGCCACAGCCACCATCTAGTCTGCCTTATTAATTAACATTATTTGCCAACTCCTACTTTTTATCCTACTTATGTCTTCCGGTTTGGGCCAATATTCTAGATTCTGACTATGATACTGCCCCAGAGGCCAAAGGACATTTTCTGTACTAATTACCAGCCTTCTCCCAAGTACCACTATTCTCAAACTTGTATGCTACTTTAGCCATTTTGGGTTGCCTCCTCCCGATCTGTCCTGCCCACTTGTCCAGTATCCCTCATGACCTGGGGCTGATAATCCTGTTAAAAAAAAAAAGTGTTATCATAGATTATTTCTATTTTTTAAAATGTCACTTTTAAGGAAAAAAGAACAGTGCTGTTAACAAATTCATTTTTATAGTGGCCACGTGAATTCTAGCTTCTTGTTTTAAAAAACCCTCCTTTCCGTTTTAAATTAACAAAGTGAACTGTCCAAAATATAAACAGTTAAGGATAAACTCAATACTAGAGAAAACTTCTGGAAGAAACTTACTAAGCATACAGAAGATGAAAAGCAAGTTTGCAGTCAATATCTATGATTGTTTGAGGGAAAAATACAACCTTTAGAAAAAATTTCTTATAACCACGAGGGCAGGTCAAAGTCCTGTATTAAGAATCAAATTACCCTTTCTAGAGGTCATTAGGACCGCAGAAGAGACCATTTTTGCATTAGGCAGCAGATAATGGGGTGTAAAATGATCCATCAAGAAGAAAAACAGCTAACACAATGCAATAATAAATTATTCAATAAAAAGCATGAGCTCATAAGCAGGGCATAAAGTTATCTCGAATGCCCTCAATACATTCCTCATATAAATTACCCTTAAAGGAAGTAAACAATTTATATTTGTAACCTCGTATGTAAACCCCTAAATCTAAACTATACCTGAGATTTCCACATATGCACTAGCAATATGATAAGCAAATATACTATGCAAACAACAGATGCTCCTACTCCTACCCAAAGTCTCACTTTAGTTAGATGAAGACAAATGTAGTCAATGTTATCTATTGTATATAACTACAACTCTACGGGTGCATCCTTAAAGAATGCTTGTTTTTCTAATTTTCCGGTTATTTTCCACTTTTATGTTTCTGTTGAGATTATAAAGTGATTAGTTTTTAAAAACCAGACATACAGCAATATAAAAACATTTTTCAAAGTATAGTCAGTTGCTTCTTGAAAAAGATTTTATAAAATAGCTGCAATGTCAGCCATTACTTCTTACAGCATCTCATATTTACAGACCACATAATATTTACATTTATTTTCTCGGATAATCTGCAAAAGTGTCCAATAAGGTAGCTATTTTTATTAGCCCAATTTTACAGATGCAGAAACTGAGCCTCAAAGACGCTAAGTAGCTTTCCTAAAGCCATAGAGCTAAGTAAGGTTAGAACCTGGTTATACAACTAAGGAATTTGATTCCAGGTATATATGCTTTAATCACTATCCAATGCTGCCACCTTTTTCATCAAATCAAATTATTTTTCTTTGACTCCTCATACATCCTAGAAAAGTCAATTCTTTGAAAACTGAGAACCTGCAGAAAATTTGTGGTTGGCATAGAATTATATAGATGATTATAATAGTGTTTCCCAAACACAGAACTTCAGGTTTGTTTTAATACATTTGAGAATCTTGGATTAAAACAAAGTAAGGGATTTTGACCTATAAGATTTCTCAGGGTATTTATAAGGTTAATGTGAACTATGAATCTCCAGGAATGCAATATTGTATGACATACTAATCAAAATATTGCCAGCAAAATACTAGACCTAAATAAGCTGCTCCAAGGAGAAACATTTAACATATATGATCACTTATTATATGCATTTATAAGCAACACAAAATTATTAGTTACATTACTTTACAGTCAAGCATTATAGTGCTTACCCTAATGTCAATAGATGAACTGACTTAGAAAGACCTTTCAACACTTTTTAGACCACATGCTTCTCTGGGGCACTGTTTACTTCCTTGGTAATAAATGCCTGTGTACTATGTGAACAACAGATACTCCTAGACTCAGTCAGAACTGTCATCCCAGAGGTTTTCTATGTTGAGAAAAGTAGGCACTATGAACTAGACCTTAGGAACTCAGGTACTATCCAAATCATGTTTCTCAAAATGGGATAAACAACCCTAGCAGTGCGCCAACATAATAAACATGATGCAGATTACCGGAAGATTACATTTTACTTAAAGATTTTCCTCCTGGTATTAATTTAAAACATTATTTTATATTAAAAAATAAATATGCAATTAATATGCAAAAAAAGACAAAATTAATAAAATGTTTCAAGATCAGGAAAAGTATAGGACAGGGTAACTTGTCTGCACTTTGCATAGTATGCTTTCAAATGGCTTTCTATTCCTAATCCCAGAGGCTTTGTTACCTAGAATAATACATATGAATAAATATAGTTGGCTGCTGAAAGAAAAAGGAACCAGCAGGGGGGCAAATTTCTAGGGCCAAGGTTTTCTAAAGAGTAATTTATTCCAAAGCCATCTCTAAGAGTGCTAACGTAATTTTTTCTATCTAAGATTTATAGAACTACTTTGGGCTGAGGTGGGAACATATGTTGAAATTTAAGGGGGAAAAAAGTCTTTCTAATCTTTTTGCTCATTTTAGTTTCTTACAATGATTTACTATGCCATTTTGAGGAGAGAAAAGATAAAAATCACAAATGATCAAAGACATCAGACACAAGAAAAGACAGGTTTTGGGGGTTGATATGATAGCTTTTTCCCCTCAGTGCAGGAAAAGAACAATTCAAAAAAATGAACAAGTAACTAAGCAATCTGTAAATGGAACTAATTCCAGAATGTATCAAGTACCTTAAGTTTTGATATATCTCATTTAAATTTCAATTATTTTTCTTTGACTCTCATTTCTTCAAAGGACATTATAATTTCAACTTGGCTGCCATTCTTTAGTTTTTCAGTTTTGTTCAGAAAGTAAAAAGCAAATAAAAAAATCCTCTCAAGATAATATATATATATATATATATAAACCTCTCAAGAATCTCCCACATTTCAGGAAACTTATATAAATCTTAAACTCCAACCCTTTCAAAAAATGCTGTAATTAGCTTTAATCTAGAAAGAAATTGGAGCATTCCACCTTGACCTAAGATTCTCATTTGTGATTGAGACTTTGCAAAATTACAGATTACAAAATAGGAACTCATAAGTTACAGAGTGTTAGATCACATTTAAGGTGTTGCTTAAGAAGGCTATCCCTGGTAGTGAGAAAATGAGATTCTTTGGTTACTGTACTTTCAATTCCTCTTGATATTTATTATCTTAAAGTTGGTTTGCTAACACACTTACCCATTTTCTTGGTTTTAGGGTAAAATAGATATTGAAGCAAATCATTTATAATTTTAGAATTCTTTAATGCAGTTATATTTTGATGTGTTTTTTTTTCAATCTTATGTGTTCTATCTCTGAATCTGAAATATCAGTATCTTGCTTCTTTCTCTCCACAATAAACTTACTACTTTAAAATTCAGCTAAAAATTCAATTCCTTCAGGAAGCCCTTCATGATTGATTCTCCTATTCTGGTACTGTTTCCTCTTAGTACAGTTCTTTTTTCCATTTTTATATTTATGCTTCTTAAAATGATGGTTAGCTTCTCTAACCATCAGTTAGATTGTGAGTTTCTTCTGGTATTTTTCAAAATCATGACAATGATGATTAGGGTAAAAGCATTATGGCTAATGTTTTCTCTATTCTTCAAATTTTTAGAAATGTTATTTAAATTTTTTATATGAAACAATTAAAACCAATGAACAAATTAAGCTTCCGTTAAATTCCTAACTTCAAAAATTGACAATACCATTTATCACCATCATCACAGATGGGAAAAACACCAGTACAACCCACTATCCCTTTCACTTTCCCAACAGACTCCCAAATCACAAATGACTTATATCATCTCTAATCATCACAAGAAAGGAAGCAAGAAAGGTATTATTGTTCCTCATTTTAAAGATGAGGAAACTAGATACCAGTAAGTTTCTTTAACAACAAAGCTCATTTTTCTTTTTTCAATGCTAGGCAACCTTTCCATGGAGGGGGAAAAAAGTTAAAACTGCATCTTCGGGAGTGGAAGTGGCTCAAGTGGGTGAATGCCCACCTCCCACATGGGAGGTCCTGAGTTTGGTTCCTGATGCCTCCTGAGAAAACAAAAACAAACAACAAGCAAAACAAATGAAAAACCAGTTTCCCACATTCGAGGTCCTGGGTTCAATCCCCGGCCCCCGGTACCTCAAAAATAAAACAAAACAAAACAAAAACCAGCATCTTTGATGTTAAGATGTAAGAGGCAAAAAATGTTGAACAAATAGGGCTCTGGTGAAAAAAAGAGGGCTTAATATTACATTTGGAACCTGTCTCTACCTATTTCCCTCTACAAGTTTCTGTAAATTATAAAATTAGCTTCATCTCTCACCCCTCCAAGGATAAGGGTCAAACAATAAAAAGGGAGTGTTAGTAAAATAGTAAAGGGAACAACACAGATGAGGTAGGTAAACTGTTAAAATTATAGGAAACTACTATTGTCAGCATGGCAGACCTATACCAAACAATAAAAACTAGCAGTTCTCAACTAGTGGTCCTCAATTATGATGCTTTTAAAAAAAAAAAACAAAACCAAAGTCTAGTCTAAACCAAATGAATCAGAACCTCTGGGGGTCAGGGTGCAATTATAAAATGGATTATTTCATTTAATCCTCATATCACCACCATTACTCCTATTTTATAAATGAGAATACTAAGACTTAAATAATTTAGACTAATTTTAATAGCAGAACAGTGTCCAGGACCAATCTATTACTTAATAGAAGAAATAATGTTAGCAAATATTATTTGCTAACAAATATTTTGGGGAAATGCTGAGTTGGCCATTTTCTTTTCTCCATATATGTAATTTGGTTATGTGCCTGTGTATGGCTAAGAGGGCATACAGATGTAGCAGTGGATATTTCTCAATAGGTTTTAACTATGGATCTCTCCCCCACCCCCGCCTTTTCTTTTTTTGACAGGTAATCTTGCAGAATTGGTGTTCTTGGAATCTTAGAAATGCTAAATCAAAAGCAAAACATTAAAGACTACTATAGGTTAAATTTTTTAAAATTTTCCTTTTTGTTTATACTATGATAGGATTTTCAAGTAAAAGAATATATAACAAGTCAATGTCAAATTTCTACTTAAAAGAGTCTACTTCTGATTAACATTTTGGATCAAATTATCCAATATTCAGAATTTAAAATATAAAGAGAGGAATAACCAGCAAGATGGTGGCAGAATAAGGAGCTCCTAGAGTCAGCTCATGCTACAGGGCAGTAGTAACCCAGGGCTATCTAAAGCACCTGTTTGGGGGCTCCAGGAGACCAGAAGTACATCCTGCAACATCTTTGAAAGAATGGAAGGAGGAGACTGCCCATCTGCAGAGAATATTCGTAAGCAGAGCACTCCATGCCCCAGAGGCGGGTGCCCATCCTCCACTGATGGCACAAGCCGGCTTGGGAGCTGTTCCTCAGCTGGAATTGGAAGCTCCACTTCACAAATCGGGGGAGGAAGAGACGGTTGGGCACCAACTTCAGCTACTGATTGGTAAATTCAGTGGGCTAAAGTATAATCCTAAGAACAGCTAAAGTTTGAACTTGTCCAAGTTAGAAAGAGTCCAGTGGCCTCCATCTTAACTCTGTGCCTGACACGAGGGGAAGCAGGATGGACTGAAAATCACAGTGCTGGTAGGGACCAGCTTCTTTCCATCCAGATCAGATTGCATCTCTAGCCTAAGCCCCAGCCCCACCTCCAGCAGGGAGGAAGCTGGGGGGACTTTGCCAGACTCTCTGGGAAAATACAGGCCACACCACAGAGGCTGGTGATCATCCTACTCTGGCGGCTCAAGCTGCCCCAGGAGCTATTCTGTGGCTGGAGTTAGAGGCTCCATTTCCCAAAAACGGGAGGAAGAGAAGGTTGGCCACCGACTTCAGCTACTATTAGTAAATTTGGCTGGCTAAAGTATAACCCTAAGAACAGCTAAAGTTTGAACCTGTGCAAAGAGGAAAGAGGGTGGTAGCCGCCATTTTGACTCCGCTCCTACCATGAGGGGAAGCCAGGCTGACTGAAAATCATAGTGACGATAGGGACCAGCTTCTTTTACCCAGATTGGACCTCAGCCCTGGCCTAGTCTTCAGCCCCACCTTAGCAGGCAGGAGGCTGGCAGGCCCTGCACCAGCCTCTGTGGGTAACTGCAGGTACATCTGGCTGGCACAGACTGAGTAGTCGGAATCTACCGGGGCAACTGCAGTCATCTTGGACCTGCAAGGCATAGATTGCTGCCCACACCTGCAGCTCCATCCTCACCCCAGGGAGGGGAGAAAGGGGTGTGAAGCTTCATCTCTCTGGGCAACTAGAGTCTAGGCCTGCACGACTTGGATTATTACACATGGCTGTGGCTCTGTCCCAACCCCTGGCAAAGGAGAAAGGTGGGAGAAGCTTCATCGGTCCCTTGGGCAATGCAGGCAACTTGAGCCTCCACAGCTTAC
>JAQZBX010017972.1:21803-35110 GCA_029593785.1 Cabassous unicinctus | reverse complement strand
CTGGAAATTCAATGTCAATAAACACCTAAAAAAACACCATTAATTTTGATGGATTGAAAATAAATCCTATAGGAAATGCATTACAATTTCTCTTTTGCAAAGCATTCATAGATATTTCTCATTATGGAGGGAACACATGCCCATTTTCTATAATTAGAAATTAAAGATCTATTTTCAAAAAAACTGAAAACCCATGTAAGCATTTTTATGAATATATGTTTTGATATCCTGGTTTTGTGAATTGTATTGCTAATTGTGTCTGGAGATAATCTTGTGATTTTATGGACAATAATTACATTCATTAATATGTCACTCATTTTTTTAAAGTTAATTAAATATCCTCCCCACACCAGCCTCCATGGCTCCTAACTATATACACCAACAACCAATTACATTAGTCATTTGTGTCACCTTCATTAATAGTCCTTGAGAAAATTTTCTAACCAAGTGGCAGTGCTGACACGCACCATGATTTAGATTAATAAACACTTAATTTCGTATGCATATTTCACTAATTGCCTTAGTCTGAAGATGTCTTCATATATAAATTACCACCTTCTTTAACCCAAACTCTTGGGGACAGAACTTACATTTCATTCTTGAGTCATTTTCAGAATCACTTTCCCTTCCATCTCTTTGGTTGGTTTCTTATAGTCACTCTCAATCTTATTCAAGTCCTTCTCCAGACATAGGAGCCATTATTTGCCCCTCCAGTCCCCTTTCCTGGGCTCACGTTGCCTGGACCCACTTTTACTTTGTTGCCTTTATGGCTGGCCATCACACCACCCCTGCGTGGAGTGACTTCTCCCTCCTTCTCTGCCCAGATGAATCCTGCCCCTTCACCAGTTCCTTCTCCCTCCTATATTAAGTTCTCCATAAGGCTCTGCAATCTCCCTTCTTGTAATCGTCTGTTACTCCCAGGGGGTACCATTCATTCAGCAATTACATGATAGACTGGACGGCTGGATTTTTTGTATGTGTGTTTATGCCATCTCTCCAACATGACTTTAAGCCTCCAAGAGCAGAAACTAACTGCTTTTTCTAACAGACACCACAATTGAAGATCTAGATTGTATTACTTTCCTCACCATTAACCTTTAATCTTTGAGCCTATTATCTGTTTCTAAGAAATTTTTACTTCTGAGTCTTTCCATTAGAAGGATCAATGTCATTATAATCCATATTTGCATAAGACTTGTCATCCATTGGTTTCAGTGTTAAAAACAATAACTAACCTTCTCAACAGTGACAAAAGTGAGAAGATGGACCTCAGTTCTAAATTACTCTAAAGCCCACTTAACCTCATTTTGTAAATCTTTGTCACCCCAGTGCCCTCGCACAGTGCCTGGCTCTTAGTCGGCCCTGAGGAAATGTCCCTCAGCCCTTTGGGGCTATAGCTTTGCTATTAGGTCATTCTGAAGAATGCTTCTCTAGAATGGTTGAGAATCTGCTCTGTCTTACAAACAATAGCTGTGTCTGCCTCCTCCACTTCTGTCTGCCAAATTCTTGCTCTACACATCTTTTGCTGCTCTCTAGATCCAATGACAAGGAGGGAAATTCAGAAGAATCACAAAGTCAGGTGAACAAAGCCTAGATCCACTTCAGTTTTTACTGTGTCTTGAGAAGAACCTGAAGTTTTTTCTGGGACAGGGCAGGTTGATGGTAGGGAATAGCTCTTCCTAAAGGCCTTTGGTAGTTATGTAAGACTGCTTACAAGGATTTATTTTTAAGATGGCTTGATCTACAGAGAGTTGCCGTAAAAAAAAAATTAAAAAAACAAAAGGCTGGTTCACGTTACATACCTATTAGCTGTCCTGAATGGCATTAATTATTTTTCTTGAGGCTTTTAGCTCAGAGCCTGGTATTTATGAGAGCCTAATGCATGGAAGTCATGGCTGCCTCTCTGTTCTATATAATGCCTGACCTACTACTGAATCTCATCCCAATTTGATGATCTTCAACTCATTCACCAAACTGAAAACTTTGAAATAATCACTGTCAGACATTTCTACCCAGCTGATTACACCTACTGACTGTATCCTTTAATAGAGGGCTATCCTCTTATGCTCTTTCAATAAATGTCATGGTCTCAAAATTAGATTACCAGGCCCTTAAGCCCAGACTTCCTGCTCTTTCCAAAAACAACATCCATCTCCATGGCTTCCCCGAGCTCCACTTTTGGAGAGTGTTTCTGGGTCCTGACTGAGGTCGTGCACACTGAGGCTTAGTTGCTACACAGACAACTCTCCTCACTTTCAGTTTTTACTCAGGCTCGTTTCCTCTGTGCTGAGCCGTTTCTCTTTTTCAGTTGTAGTCATACAAATAGGAGGACAGTATAATGCGAACAGCAGAATCGCAGCTCCTGGCTGGTGGGGAGAGGACATACTTTGCAGCCTTGGGCTGATTGGTTGTTGTGCTTGGGTGGGGCAACTCTGCCAGCTCCTTGCACAACCAAGGAAGCCAGTCAGTGGAGGGTGGGGGAGCCCAGAGAACTTGCCCTGTTCCTGTCTGCCTGTAGGGACTTGTTCAAGTTAGTTCAGATGTAGATCAGTTCATTCCAAAGACTCCTACCTGGTTGTGTTTTCCTGAACCATATGCTTAAACCAACTTCCTTCACACAAGCAGCTTTACCCATTTCCTACCAAAGAAAGGAAGGATTTTCTCACTCTACCCATGTAGTATGTGATTCAGTCACCAGTACTCAAAGCTCAGTCACAACAGTGATGGGTGGTTGGAGAATATTTTATTCCTTGTGATGGTTAGATTTTTATCTGGAAAGATCTTAGAGCCTGGAGACAGGGAGTTCCTTCCTGGGGAAACAGTCTGAGATACTTGCCTTTGAAAACCTTCTTTCTGCTTTTCCTTCCTTGAATATCTATCAGATCTGCATAAATATCACTGTCATCTCCCCTTTGCCCAGATAGTATAACTTTCAGCTTTTCCTTCTATAACATTCTGCTTAAAGGGGTTGATAATGTCACTATCCTTCCCCCAAAAGGGGGGATTAAAATCCCCAGCCTTCTGGAATGGGTGAATAGTTGCCTTGTTATGAGAAAAATCAATATCTGCCACCACAGGAAGCTAGGACAGGGAGCAGTTGGACAAAGTCCTGCACTTCAGCTGAGCAACAAGGTCATTTTTGTGACCCAAAAGGTTATGCTTTCCTGCTTGTTTTACAAAAGCTGACAAACCCAGGCAAGACTAGAAACTTGTGCCAGGTGCTCTCCAGTGGAGAACACCAGGCAGTGGAGGAGGCTTCAGCCTTTCAATTTTAGACCATGGAGATCAACAAGAGGAATTCCAAATCCCACTTGAGAGGAAGGGAAGAGCAGAGGTGTTCATCCACAAGTAATGGAAATCCAGCCATCCCCCACTGTAAATGAACTGCTCATTTTAGATGTTCTCAACAACTTGAACTTCCAAGGCTCAGGGAACTGAAAAGACATTTTAAGCCTGCTCAGTCGTCTTTTTATTTGAAAGGATTGAGAATAGAGGTCAGAAAAGCTCAGTACCTTCATGGCTCACAGGGCCTGGAAAGGTCTGGCATCTGCCAATCTTTCTAGCTATACTTAAAAAATATTTTTAAAAAAACAACTTTTTTGAGATCTACTTGACATGTCATAAAATTCATCCTTTTAAAGTCAGTGGTGTTTAGTATATTTAGAGTTGTGCAACCATCACCACTATTTAATTCTAGCACATTTTCATCACCCCCAAAAGAAACCCCACACCCACTAACTGTCATTCCCAGTTCCTTCCTCACCCCAGCCTCTGGCAACCAGTCATCTGTTTTCTGTCCCTATGGATTTGTCCTTTCTGGCATTTCATATAAATGTAAATATGTGGCCTTTTGTGACTGGCTTCTTTCACTTAGCATAATGTTTTCAAGGTTCATTCATATTATGGCATGTTTCAGTGCTTCATTCCTTTCTGTAGTCAAATAATATTCCATCACATGGATATACCACATTTTGCTTAGCCTTTAATTAGGTGATGGACATTTGCGTTGTTGTTTTTTTTTGGCTATTATGAATATTGTTATAAGCATTTGTGTAGGCATGTGTTTTCAGTTCTCTTGGAGTAGAATTGTTGAGTCATATGGTAACTCTATTTTTAACACTTTAAGGAACTGCCACATTATTTTTCCAAGTGGCTGCGCCATTTAAAAATTCCATTAGAAATGTATGAGGCTTCCAATTTCTCCACATTTTTGCTGACACTTGTTATTGTCTGTCTTCTTGATTTTAGCCATTCTAATGGATGTCAAATAGTAGTTCCATGTGGTTGTTTCGCATTTCCTTAATAACTAAAGAAGTTGATCATCTTTTCATGTGCTTATTGGCCAGTTGTATATTTTCTTTGGAGAAATGTCTATTTAAAGTCTTTGGCCATTTTTAATTTGGATCGTTTGTCCTTTTATTGTTGATTTCTTTATATATTCTGGATACAAGTCCCTTATCGACATATGATTTGCAAGTATTTGCTATTTCATGGGTTGTAGTTTCACTTTCTTGATGGTATACTTTGAAATACAAACATTTTTTTATTTTAAGTCCAATTTATCTATTTTTTCTTGTCATTTGTGCTTTTGGTGTCGTATCTAAGAAACCATTGCCTAATCCAAAGTCCTGAAGATATACCATTATGTATTTTTCTAATTCATAATTTTAGCTCTCACATTTAGCCTAATGCTCAACTTTGTGCTAATTTTTGTATATGGTGTAAGATAGCAGTCCAATTGCATTTTTCCATATGTGGAAATCTGGTTGTCCTAGCACCATTTGTTGAAAAAATCTTTTTCCCCGTTGAATGGTCTTGGCACCCTTGTAAAAAATTAATTGCCGTAAATGTAAGAGAGTTTATTTCTGGACTCTCAATTCTATTCAATTGATCCATATGTCTGTTCTTATGCCAGTGCCACACTGACTTGATGACTGTAGAGTAAGTTTTGGAATCAGGATGTGTGACTCTTCCATTTTGCTTGACTTTTTCAAGATTGTTTTGGCTATTCTGGGTTCTTCTTTAGAATCAGTTTGTCAATTTCTGCCAAGAAGTCAGCTGAGATTTTCATAGGGATTGTATTGAATCTGTACATCAGTTTGGGATGTATTGACATCTTAACAATATTAAGTCTTCTAACCCACAAACATAGGATACCTTTTCATTTATTATGTCTTTTAAATTTTCTTTAAACATTTTTTTGTATTTTTCTATGTATGCCTTTAACTTCTTTTGTTAAATGGAATTGGTTGTTTTTAAATTTCATTTTTGGATTATTCATTGCTAGTCTATAGAAATGCAATTGAATTTTGTATATTGATCTTGTATCCTACAACTTGGCTTAACTTGTTTATTTGTTCTAATTGTGTGTGTGTGTGTGTGTGTGTGTGTGTATCTAGCACCAATTTGCACCATCTGCTCCCTCGCTCTCTGAATTCCACTTTCTCTGATCTTCTTTTAGTTTCTCTAACATACCAAGCTCTCTATTGCCACAGTATCTTTGCATACGCTGTTCCATCTGCTGGATTTCACCCTTCTACTGCATTCTTTCACCTGGTTAACTTGTCTTGAGAGAGCTCGATCTCTCAAACTTTGCCCCTACCTCAGTATATGTCTGATCTCTTTTTACAAGTTGTCGTAGTATTGTATTTCTCCTCAGCATTTAACTCAGCTTATGCCCTTATTTATGTCACTCTTTGCCTAATGTAAATATTTTCCAACAGACCATATGTTCCTGCCCAATTTTCCTCACCTTTGTATTTCTCAATACCTAGAGAATTGTTACTGGCCCATAGTAGATGCTTAATGGGTATTTGTTGAATGAAAGAATGAATGAATGGTTCACATTGGAGACATCCATCATTAAGAACATTGGAAAAGAGGAATAAATTGAAGGTGGGACACATACCATTGTATAACCCATATGACCTCCTTCTGGGTAAATTAATTTCCAGAATAGAATGTGGTTATATTGGGAGAGCAGAGGCATTGAGTGTGTTGCCAAAATCATGAAGTTTTCCCACACATATTAAACCTCCCTGCCTGGTGACAGGAAACCCAGGAAGGAAGACCCAGCCATTTGAGTCATTTGTAGATGAATAACCAGTCTGACTTTTGTTTCCTTCTTACCTTTCCCAAGGTACAGCTGACTTGTAGAGGTTAGGGAAGGGAGAGTAGAAAAGTTTCAGCTATTTTTCTTGCCAAATTAATTCACTCTATCAAAACAGGGAAATTCCCAACCAGCTGTTCCAGTGAGTAGCAAGAAAAATATTCCCTTGGAACACTCTGCAACAGAAAACACACTTTGTGTTCTGGCCCTTCTGAAAGAGTGCCCTGGAATGTTCATTTACTGCCCACTCTTGAGTGCTTCACAAATATCATCGGCAGTTATTAGAACGTTTTTTATTCTTAATTTAAATTCTATTAAAAGTCTGTGTTCAGCTCTGATGCTTCAGTGCCAACATAACAGCATAAATCTCAAGAATCAAGTGGAAGTATTAAGGCTAGTAAGGGTGGTAGAGCAGAGGAAAGGCTAGCTAAGTGGCCTGGAAAGGGAAGCAAACCTGAGGTGGGCTACAGCTCTGCTGGTGTGTGATGAACTTCCTATTCATGGAATCCATGTTCTGGTTATCAGGCCAGACAGAGGAAGAACGTTTGCATTCAGAGAAAGTAGGTTGGGACGAGGACATTTTTCACTTTGAGCTATATTTTAGATGGTCCTTACACATCTGAAATGGAGTTTCACTCCAGGGGTTTTGAGATCTTTTGTACATAGTGAAACATTACATCATGAAGCTACAAAACCATTGAGGTAGGGACCATCTGTTTTGTCTTCGTGTCTCCATCACCGAGCACAATGCCTGGCTCAGAGTAGTGGCTCAGTGAAAATGGAACAGAACATCTTAAATAAGAACATGCAAGCCAAACATTTTTCAAATTAGATTACACAGTCTAGTGAACTAAGCTCATTTCCCACATTTTTTATTTCAACTTGATTCTCCATCCCTCAACTCTCTTCTGTGTTGCAGGTTCAGACATTTAGTGTACTTAATTTTAGTTGTTTAGGCTAGGCAATTAGTTATGGATAAATTCCATAAGTAACTTAATCAAATTATTATTTTATTGTCACTAAAATCAAATTTTAAAGGAAAATTATTCAAAAGTGAAAAATTTATCTTACCAGCTCTAATTTTTAAATGCCTTGTCAAAAAATTGTTTCAAATACTAGATGTTTATATTGAAACAAGAACAGCCAAGGAAGTTTGGAAAAGCGCAACACTTGCAACATTTACTTACTTAGACAAATATATTAAGATGAACACTATGCAAAAGCAACTTTTTGTAATCCAGCCCCTCCTTCCTACCCTCCCCACCCCCCAATTTCAGAATCTCTCTCTAATAAAAGAGCAAAATCACAATTGGGAGCCCTTTCTTCTGAACGCTTCCAAACCCCATCAGTAATGTAGATGTGGAATATCTTAGACTAGAAGTTTCATGGGCAAGTTTCCAGTTGCTACCTAACAAAATCCCTGGGACAAAATGGTGGCCAACCTCCATGTTGGGATGACTTTACTTGAGTGTAATAATTTTCAAACTGTTACATTTCTAGATGGGCCAAAATCATTGAACTTGGATTTCTTCCTTAGATTTCCTTTCCGCTAAAAGCTTTAACCTATCATTTAGATGCTGTTTTGATTTCATAAATATTCATTGAGCATTGACTGAAACACTCTTCTAGATTCTGGTGAAAGAGGAGTGAATAAGGCACAAACCTCCTGGTTTCGTGGAGCATATATCCTGGTAGAGTTTATTATAACCTGAACGTGTTTAAGAGCTTGGGCTCTAAAGATGAACAGACTGAATTTGACTTTTTTCTTTGACATTTACTCATTGTTTGGTGTTGAACATGTTACTTAACCTAAGACTCATTTTCCTCATAGTAAAATGGAATAAAAATAGTATGTAAAAGCCCTCATAGAGCTGCTCTGAGGATTAGATGGGGAGAGCAGAAGATGGAGGGCAGAGAGAAGTTGAGAGACAAAGCGCCAACTGGCTTTTCAAGGATCTTGGCTACGTATGGATCTGAGCAGAGGTCCAGGGAGACCCACTGTACAATGCAGAAACATGTGAGTGGTTTTATGCTGCGAGGAAGGAACCAGGAGAGAAAAACAAAAGCTGAAAACATGAAAGAGAGGAAAAGGATGTTACCAAGGGCTTGGGAGAGATGAGCCTTGATCAGGGTACAGAACTGTGACTCCAAATGTCATGGGAAGTTTTGAGTGGCGGTCTGTGGACACACTTTTGTAACCAGGCACTGGAGATGTATCATTTAAAGCTGTCAACAGTTTTCCATCTTAAGAAATAGGAACTTTGAAGGGTAGTGGGTGTGATGCCTCTGACATATGTTCCTTCCTAAATTATGTGGTACAAGGTTTTTACCATGGAAGTAATTTAAATACCCCTAGGAGCAGTACCAGTGTTTCTCAAAGTTTGTTTCCAAGACTACCTGCCTGTTAAAACTACATACTCCTGGACCCATGGCAGTGCCCCACAATAGAGTCTCTGAATTTGAACTTGGCAAGCTTCATACTTTGCACTCAAATTGATCATGATTTGCACTAAAGCAATACAATCTTGCACTGAGGGTGTTAACAGGATCCTTCCCATTGACACTAGTATATTCCTAATAGTTAGATTTGCTTTAGGTGTGTATACCTAAGAGTAGCAAATATCATACACATTTTGTTCATTCGTCTCTGCTTTTTTGCTGTTAAAATCTACTTTTTAATAATGTAAGTATTGGTTCACCTTTATTTTTCTTATAAATAAATTTTCTTTCATCATTTAGAAGTTACAGCAGAAAATACAAAACAAGAAACTTTTGTATCCATCATTACTAAACTGTTCTAGTTCCATTAGTCTAAACATTTACTTTTAAATAATTCTATTTTATTTCATATTCATTCATTCACAAAACTATTGAACATCTACCATATGCCAACAATGTGCCAAGCACTAAAGATAGAAAGATAAAAATATATGGTCTTTGTCCCCAGGGATCACACAGTCACACAAGAGATAAAAACATGGAAGCAGAAAATGATCATACCACGCAGTATGTTTCTATAATAGAATAAGTCCAAAGTGCCTGGGATCACAAGAAAAATGGCTAACTTTATCTCTTACACAATGAGGACTCAAATGAGGTATTTTGAGCCAGGGAATTCTATGAACTAATTTAAATTTTAGATGTTATTATTAGAAATATAATTCTGGTAGCAATAGGAGAGTAGACTGGACTAGAATGGACAAAAATCAGTTAGTTCAGTAAGAATGAGTGTTTGGGCAATGAATTCTCCCCATACTCTTTTTTTTTTCAACTTTTTATTTTAGTAATATATGTACAACTCAAAATTTCCCAATTTAACCATTTTCAAGTATACATTTCAGTAGTATTAAATATATTCACAATATTGTGCTACCATCACCTACATCTATAACCCAAAATATTTCATTTCTTCAAACAGAAACTCTGCACCCCTTAAGCAATACTCCCCATTCCACCTCATTTTCCAGCCTCTGGTAATCTGTAATCTACTTTCTTTCACTATGAATTTGTTTATGGTAGGAATTTCATATCAGTGAGATCATAAAATGTTTTTTTTTTTTTTTTTTGTATCTGGCTTATTTCATTCAACATGATGTCTTCAAGCAAGGTTCATCCACATTGTAGCATATATCAAGACTTTATTCCTTTTTACAGCCAAACAATGTTCCATTATGTGTGTATGTACCACATTTTGCTTATCCATTCATCTGTTGAAGGTCACTTGGGTTGCCTGCACCTTCCCCATACTCTTTTATCCAGCCCTTAGAAATATTCTAAAAGATGTCAAATATTGATATAAGGTGGATTTTCTTGAACTTCCTTACAGAGAATTTCAAACATATTAAAAAACTCTTCAAATAGTAAACAAACTCCCTGTACTCATCACCATAGCTTTAACAGTTATCAGTACACGGCCCATCTCATTTCCCCTATATGCTCTGCCCACACCCTACCCCTAGATTATTTGAAGCAACTCTCAGATATAATATCATTTCTTTAAAAAATATTTTATTATGTAACTCCAACAGATAAGAACTTTTTAAAAAGATATCATCTCAATACCACTATCCTACCTGAATAAAATTAACAATAATTTCTTAATGATACAAATATTCTAAGACTTAAGAATTTACAGAAATATTCACATTTAAAATTCCATCTTACCACCTATGGAGAATTTTTTTCCTTCATGTCTCTGGTAGGGGATGAGGGTGGGGAGACAACAAAGTTTCTTAAAATTAATATACCTCTTTAAATACAAACAAAAATACAACTCCCAGAGCCACGTTAGTTATTAGCTCCTTTATTACATATATTTGGTAGGGTAGTTTCTGATTTATTTGTTATACATTTGTAGCTTGTAAATAACATATTCAAATTGAGTTGTTGAGAAATTTCACCTTAGAGATGTTTTTTACTTAATAATTATTCCTCACATTTGTGTAGTGCCTGAATTTTCCAAAGTGCTCTCATGCTTATTATCTAGTGAACTCTGATATCTCTGCTGTACAAAAATGTCTTTTATATAATGTTTACAATTATTATCAATTTTATTTTGTTGTGACTTTTGGGCTTGGAATGAATAATAAACAATATATGCAAAATCCTCTACCTGGGAGCCAAGAAAGACTTTGTAGTCAAGCCTGGATGGGTGATGAAAGGAAGTTACTGTAACATCTTATCAGTTATAATTTACTTAATTTTCCATGGTACGGGAATGAATATTTGGTATTTATGCACAAACACACATATGTGTGTGCAATGATTTTAAATCCATGGTTATAACTCAATATTTTTCATGGGCTCAAAATTAAACATAAATTTCCTAGAAACCCCTTGAAAAGGCTTGTAGTAAGATTAAGAAATATGGCAAAAGATGAATTAGCACAGAGTTTGGTGCTGAAACGTGTTGACAGATCATTGTTAATTGGTGCTCCATTCTTTTGGCATCATTTCTTACATTTTAGTTAACATTCTCAGTAGTCATGCACTAGAAACAAAAAGTTATCTCCAAAAATTCTATAGTTAAGGGGGTTGGTGACTATCAAAGAGATAGATCTAAGTATCATAGTTAATATAGATTCTTGCCCTTTACTTATAAAATATAGAAAATTCAAGTGCTCATTAATACTCTCAATAAATATCAATTGTCTGAATGCAAAAGATATTTGAAATACCTGTGCATTCCCACATGCCTTTCTCAAATTAACACAGTGAAAATCTGCCCCATGATTAGAAAGGAGTGCAAGAGATTGAGAGTATGGGCTTTGGAATACTACAAACCAGGTTTAAAACCCCTGGATTTGGCAAGCTGCATAGTATCTCTCTGATTCAGTTTCCCGTAGGGATGTACTGGAGTCTAATACCAGCCCCCAGGAGCTGATTGCTAAATCTGCAAGAATTTTTGTGAGTCAGTGTTTAAACTGTTGTTAGCCTAAAATCGGCCGTGGTGGGAGTGTTTATACCACAGAAATTGGCAAAGTGTACAAATCAGGGCTCCACCCCTCCCTGCCCCAAGAGGGGGTTTAACAGCACCCCATTGCCAACCAGAAAGGTTTAAGGATAAAATAAGTTAGTTTATGTAAAGAACTATGCATAGTGTCCCCCCCCATACAGGAAGCATTCAATAAATATGAGCCACTATTATTATTTTGCCACTGAAAACAAATGTAACCAACTCTTGATTGGTTATTTATCAAACTGATGAGTCATCTAGTTCCTATGTTTTTTATTTTGTTCCACTTTGACAATTTCACAATCGTTACACCAGGGAATATGCTCTGACACTGAAAAAATGAAGTGAAAACCTAACCAAATTATTGTAATGCTTATTAACATCTTAATCATGACATATTATTTGATGAGAGAGATGAGGAAGATGAAAGTTATGAAAAAATGAAAATGAGATTCTATCAATTCAAAATGTTAACTCCGCTTTTGTCTTCTTTGAGACAGCTCGTTGAGATTTCATTATTAAATAGCAAATGACAAATAATGAACATTTTTTAACACTCAGTAGAAAAGTCTGACAATGCTGGATTTCTGTAACAAATAATAGAATTTCTGCCCAAATTATCTTAAGCAAAAGAGGGATGAATGGTGCTGGTAGATTCCAGAGGGAAAAATCCAGGATAGGTCTGGTTTCCAGCACAGCTTCATGCAGGGCTCTACCAGGTTATGAGTACTCAGTGACTCTGCTTTCTCCTGTGCTAGCCTCATTCCCAGGTTCCACATGGCAGCCTCAGGAGCTATAAACCTTGCCTTTAAAGTGGAAAGATCCTCCCTAATCATGGCTATCAGAAAAGAGAAAGCTGCTTTTCTCATAGTTCCTGCAAAATTCCCCAAATTCATTCTGACTGAACTGGCTTTGGTCACATGCTTGAGCCTGTTTGGGAACTCTACCAGATTGTATCTAATGGTTTGGGAACTCTACCAGATTGTATCTAATGGGGTAGAAGTCATTCCCCCACCAAAACCAAAACCAAAACAAACAGAAAAACTGGGGTAGCATTTCATAAAGAAGATATTAATAGAATGGGTATTGGGTAACCAAAACACAATTGTCCACTGTAAATCAATAAATTATCTTCATTCTAATTAAGTACATATTGATCACAACACATATACACATGGAGAGTACATGCATACTGATTTCTTTCTGAACAAAGCTCCCATAATAACCTTCTCAGGCTGGATTTCAGCCCTGAGCACTCCTGATGCCATTACCAGATTATTAGTAAATAAGAAGCATAAATAGGGATAATATCTCTACAGAAAACTGATTTTGAGAAACCCAGGTAGTAGCAATAGAGCATTCAATAGCAAATGCTAGCATAAAAAATTTTTTTTCTAGATTTCAAAATATAAGTGCAGATAACAGGTGAATATTCTTGGTCTTCTCTTGGTGCCTTCCTCCTTGTTAACCAGGAACCAGAGGCCCAAGTTTACAGTGACTTTAGAGATTTTGGGAGTGTGAACATTGTGAAAGTGGAGAGAGGTAAAAACTCTGTGTGTTCTGTAATGGAAACAAACCTGTTGGCATTTAGAAATTCCACAGAGTGTTTGGCTGCCGATTTGTTTTAGAATTTCATTCCAGGAAAGTAAGTTCTAAACACTAATGTTTGGAGAAGTTTAAATATTTACACCAGGGGAAAAAAAAAAAAAAAGCACAAAGCCCTCTACCCTAGAGTATCAACCA
>JAQZBX010017972.1:0-21703 GCA_029593785.1 Cabassous unicinctus | reverse complement strand
CTTTAAAGCAACAGACTAATACTTGAGCACAGAGGTTAAAATGTAGCCTTTTCTGGTTTGTATCATATGCACATTCTGTAATCTTCTGGAAGCAGCATTCCCTGATTCAGACTGGTGAGCCCTAACCAAACATCAGAAAGGTTGGGGAATTTGGCATCTTCTTATCTGGCAATGTTTATTGAGAACCCTACAGTGTTTGCTATTTGGAGCGACAAACCATATTTCTATCCCGGGGAACTTTCTTCCTTATTGTAACTGCCCCCCGCCCCCCGAACCTTAATTTGGTTTGTTTTTAATTATCATGACATTCACCTTTATTTTCACCATTAGATTTGATATACTAAATAACCTTGTGACAGTGCCAAGAAAACTCTAAGTGGTAAGAAGAGTATTTATTTTTCCAAAGCAAGGCACATCTGTAAGCATTTTGGAGGGTGGGCATATTTCCCAAAGATTTTGAGATTGGATGGATGTTGGCACTCTGTGTGGCCATGGAAGCATATCTCGGGTCTTTTGTAATTCAACTAGAAACTGCATACCAGTCCATAGTTTATAAATGATATCATATAACATTCATTTGAAATATACAGAGATGTTAATGAGGTGATATGAAATCATCCTCTACTAAAACGTAAATATGTATGCCCAGCATCAGAGAGGGGTGATAATTATCTATTTCTTTTTTCCTATGAAAGAAAGTCATCCACAGATGTCTGGATCTTAGAAAGAAAGGGATTCCCATTATTTGCTTTTGTGCAACTATGGCACCAAAAGAGAAATTCAGAGAAATTACAAAGAAGCAGTGCCAGAAAATAAATGAGAATGTTCATGATTATTAAATACTACAAGTAATGTAAACATATATGGCATTTTTTTTTTTAACCCTAGGGCCTTTTAAATGAAAGTTTAGTAATTCATTCCTAATCAGCCACAAGCTGTAAGGGGCCTGGGGCTCGTAGCCATCAGAATTAATTGCTGATGCCTCCGTGGGCTGTGACATGCAGTAAACGTCATCGTGATAGATTCCTGACACAACCTGGCAGGCCAAGGGTAATTAATTCTGGATCCCCTTTCCTTGTTCTGAAGTGCTTCTCATTCCCTGTGGATTGAGGAAACCACATTTTGCCTTTCTTTGAGAGATAATTTAAGCTCTGTGAATCGCAATAATTTTGACTAAACTCTCAGTTTTGGGAATAGGAATTGTGGGGAAGAGCGGGGAAAGGGCTGATAAGATAAAGCCAAACGTGCTTCTGTGAAGTTGATTACCTGAAGCAGGAAATGAAAAGTGAATTTGGTGCTGGTATATTTACCCTTGAATTTAAGAAGGGTGACTCTTTGTGGTGTGCAGAAGTCCAGACTTCGACGACATCTCGACGTTCAATAAAATCTGGCCTTCAAAGTGTGGTCTGAGCATCGTCAACGTTAGCAGCACCTGGGAGCTTATTAAAACTGCAGGCTCTCAGCCACCCCAGGCCTTCTCAATCAGAATCTGTGTTTTAACAAGAACCCACGGTGGTGTGCATTCTCATTAACTTTGGAGGCGCACTGATGCAGTACATGCTTGTGATACTTAATCCCCTAGAGTTTCCATCTAGGAAACATTTGCATCCCTCATAAGATTGCCAAGCAGACCAGAAGGAATAAGGGGCACTATTCTTCCATGGCAGGGCTCATGCCTCCCTGGTCTTTCGGTTCCCTAAAGACCCAGATCTGTGTCTGCCTTATTGTCATCGATAGATGTATGGATGAACTGATGGACCGATGGATGAGAGAATAGAGGGCATGGCATCCAGAAAAGAACTTAAAAGAAGTGTATATGAAAAGTAAACTCAAACTAGAATTTGTTTTTTTGTTGTTGTTGTTATCACTAGTCATGGATGGCTTGTTTAATGTCATGATCACAATGCAGTATAACATGTCAGGACGTTAACATCTTATTTTAGGAATTGATTGGACAGTTATAGGTCTCCAGCAGCCTATGGAACCCAGATGTGGGGTTTGGAGGCAGGGGTCTGCCAGCAAAGAAGCAGCTCATCTTCTGTTCCCTAAATTTATCTGGCACTCTGCATTTGTGCCCTATCTTGCCATGTTCCTTCTCTCTGGCTATGTCCTCTTTCCCCAGCTGGAGTGTAAACCTCTGAGAGGCAGGGACTCCCCATCACATGCCCACTGGCTGTGATAGTGCTCATGCCATGTCTGCTAATGATGAGAGCCAGATGCTAACAGGCAAATCCACTCCAGAGAGGGACGTGTGTCCTCGTATTCTTATCCATAATTTCACCTGTTTGCTGGTGCCATTTCTTTTGGAAGTAGTAATGATATCTTTCTATTATTGACTCATTTTATTACATTCAATAATCTTTTGGAAATTAGAGCCACTCAAAATTGTACAAACATTGGGTGGCTCCTTTGTCTCTGACACATGACAAAAAGTGGCATTTGTGCCTGTGTCTATGCACTGCCCTCAGGAAGGTGTTCTCCCTGAGTGGCGTGACCCGTGCCAACCTTATGAAAGAGCAGCTTAGGAGTAGACACTCGAATAGATTCCTGAGATGACGCCTCATGATATAGAGGCAGAGACAGGGTGGTAGAGTGAGTGGAAGAAGCACTGGATGTGAAATCAGAAACCTGCATTTGCATTTCAGCTCTGCCATTTGCTCCCTGTGTGACTTTGGGTAATTTTCATAATATATGCGAAAACGCAAGGCACGATGCCTGGCAGGAAGACATCATTCACCAAATGCTAGTTTCTGTGCCTCTCTGGAGCCTCAGTTTCCTCATTGTGATGCATAAAAATATTGCACACTTCAGTAGTTGGCACACTGAACGCGCATAATGAATGGCTCTTAATTCCCTCCTGGTTTGCTGGTCCCTGCTGCCACCCACATTATTTGGCACTCGCTGTTCCTGTATGCTGGACCTCCTTGGAGTCAAGTTTTATGTTGGATGATGTCCATTTGTCCCTTGTTGAAATGACTTGAAATCATGATCTATCTACCAAGTAGGATTTCTTCGAACCCTTAAAGCAATTTCTGCCCACCTCTGACCATCCGCTTGATCCCGGGTTTACCCCACACATATATCGGACGCAGACCCTGCCTGCTCCCAAGTGAAAAACACAAAACTTCACCCCATTTGCCACAGATAACTGACTTGCAGAAAAATATCAGAAATCAGGTTTTATTCTTGGGGTACTTCCTCTCTAAACTTTAGTATCTTTGACATTCTGGGAGGTACAGTTTTTATAAGTCATATTCTTTACAAATAACTTAAAGGCATATAGGTTCATTGTAGAAAAAAACTATTTTTAAAATACAGATAATCAAAACGAAGAAGAAGGCCCATCATAATCCTTTCACAAAGAGAGAGCCATTATTTGGCACCTTGCTGAATAGTCTTTGAAATCTTTATAGAAATAAGTATATATAATATACATATATATTCATTTTGTCTAAATGTATATAATATAATGTATTTGCATATTGTCATGTGAGTATATGTTAATATATTTTGAGTGTGTATATATATATATATATATTTTTTTTTTTTTTTGCTCCATTTGCTACAAATAACTGTTCCATAGGAACTATCAGAAACAACACACACACGTACAGTCTTTATGTACTTGCTGTTATGGGACCTGCTTTTGTTTCACTTGATTATCTCTCATGCTATTGAATTAAAATAATAGTTTAAACAAGCTAGTGCCCAGAACACTACTTAGCCCACAATAGTGCACAATAAATATATATGGAATAAATGGGTGAACAAAAAATGCAGGCAACAAATAATTTGTTGAGAAATAGCCATAGAGCCTCATTAACTTATCAGTGTAGGTTTCGCATCTTGTCCTTGTTCACCTTGCCTCCTTCTCTCCAAAGCCGCTTTGGAAGGGAGATTAAGGTGGGTCTTTGCTCACATCAGTCAGTCAACTCCTGTCTATTATAACCACTCACAGGTTTAGAATTTGTATCCTATTTGGATTAATTCAGCACTAAAAGCCTAAAAGCTACTTTGCCTTTGAGATTTGGGGGTTTTGAATGCAATATTTTCAGGGATTGGACAAACAGTGACAAGAGTGACAAGTGCCACTTGGACCCCCTGCCACTAGGCACAAATCCTGATGCCTCTAGGGACCAGGCAGTGATTTCCTGCAAGAAGTGTGCTGAGGGAATACAGATATAAACCCTCTGGAACCACTTTGGGAAACTGGAGTACCTACTCCATCCCAAAGGGCAGCCACTACTGAATCCCATTCAGGTAGTGACGTGGTGCCAGATCTTCTGATTTTCCAAAAGAAGCCAAAAATCAGAATATTTGTGTGAAATTCTGCATTCTAAAATATTGGCAACTAATTTAATTTTGATCATATAAAGCTATGCAAGCCAAACAAAATCCCTCTGAGATCTTTGAGCCTCTGAGTTAGGTTGTGGAGCTAATTTAATTGCCTGGAAGAGCTCAGATACTTGAATGCCAGGTGTAAGATGGCTTTAAAAGACCAGCTGTACCTGCCAACATCATGGGGCACAACATATCGTTCTCGTAAACTCGACCTAGATTCCCAGTGGTTCTTGCAGGAAGTCATAAGTGGATGGAAAGAGTCCAGGAATGTCAGTTCTGCTGGGCAATTACAGTTAGGTAATGTCAGTCTAAATAGAGGAGACTGCCGACATCTGACACAGCTCAGGGAATTGGAAAGTAGATCAGAGAGGTCTTATTATATTGTGAATAAGTTCTTCTTATTTCTAAAAAGATCCCTGTTACTAAATTATAAAGATCATCTTTATATAAAGAGCTGTTGGAGCTCTACTAGGGTTAGAAATCAATGTAACATCTTAAAAAGGAAGCAAATGTCAAAAACAGACAAATAGCAGCCAAGTGATGGGAAATGTCATTTCAGAATAATAGGCTTAATAGCATTTGTACATGTATCAAAATAATTATTTCCCACAAATGTCCTTAATTCTGGTGACATGGCTTTAATCACACAGGTTTTCAGATTAGGTTATGTCAAGATACAAGCAGGGGGTTGTGTGCTGCCTGACCAACAGGGGAAGAAATCCCGAACATTTCCTTTTATGGTTAAAACGTATTATGAAGAAATTAGATAGTTAGCCATCTTTATTATTCAGCATCTACAAATATTTTGGTAGATTGAAAAACGGAGGCTAACAGTCACAAATGAGAACTTTGAATTTAATTTTGAAGGACAAGGGGTCATGAATCCATGACTGTAAGAAAAAACAGGAAGATGTATACCCAAGTAAAGGGATACTCAATGGAGTGGCCTTTTGGGGGACATTGGGTACACCTGACTCCACTTCCAATCCTGAGATGTTAGGGGTACTCTCTGAGACTATGTGGGGTTCCACTCAAATCAGGTGGCCCCTTGGTGGGTCAGGGTCAGCTCTAGGACTGACCCAGCTGGACTGTGGAAACCTCAAGAACAGACCTCCCAGATATCCTAGAAGATGCTAGAAGTTGCTCCATTTTAAAAAAAATCTACAGAATGAGAAATTCTACAGAACCACACTAAATGCTTGCTAGAATGAGGCATGAAGGAATTCCTGCTCCTAGGTATTCTCCAAACCAAGCACCAGCTGAGATCTAGAGTGAGGCCCTACAGTGTATTTCTCATGACCTAACCCATTCCTAACCCTAAACCCTCAAGGACCTAAGGAACTTGGGGAGTCCCAGATGATTTGGACATTACTTGGGGGAGGTTGGGCTATTTGTAGTTTATCATTAAACACTTTCTCTTTGAATTGATGGGTCTGACCATTGGATTCCTTTTTCCTTCATTATGTGACATCCTTCCATCCATCTATTCATTCAGCATACTTTTAGTGAGTACCTACAGTGTGCCAGATATACCTGGTCCCTGCTTTCATGGAGCTTGCAGTCCAGTGGGGGAGATGTGTTAAATACTCCCCCAGATGATGAATAGTTATAATCAGGATAAATTCTATATATTGGACACCTCTTTTGCACCCTTTTATCACATCATCTCAGCCCTGCTTCCTATCTAGACATTGATTGCCACAGCAAGAGTTCTACACAGGCTTTGACCAGCTTCACAGAGGTATAATTTAACAGTGCCTCTCTTCAGCCCATGGCTATTTCTTACTTCCAGCCCTGGAGTTTCTCTGACCCTTAGGTGTGGGAACCAGCTCAAACTCATAACTGCCCAACCTGGAAGTTGACCAAGCACCAATTGCCCACAACACGGCCAAATCAATAATATATCCTTGTACTGTCTTTCCCCACTCCCTGTTTCACTCCCCCAGTCCCCCACTTCTGCTTCCTGAGGTCAAATCCCAAATAAGCTACCTTCATTTAAGCCTTTCTCAGGTTCTTCTTTTCAAAGAACCCAGGCTAAGACATGCTATGAAGAAGTATGATGAACTCAGAATGTAAATGTAATAAGGGAACCCAACTTATTCTGGATTGTAAGGAAAGATAATAAAGTTTTGTCTGCTTTACTAGACATTGTTAGTTGCCTTCCCAGTAGTCATTTCTCCTTTCTTTATTGGTAATAGAATACTGTTTTTATTCAAATATCCACCTCTCAGGGAAGCTCAAGGATGCATTCTATTTGTCCTAAAGTGATTACAACAGTGCCTTTTTATTTATCAATGATTGATCTGGAAATGACCATATGACCTAATTTGAGCCTGTGAGACCTGAGAGGAGGTCTGCTGGAGGCTTCTAGAAAATATTTTCTCATACTTCAAAGGCAGAAGTAATCTCTCTCTTTGCTTTTCTCCCTCTCTGTCTCTCTGTCTCTCTCTCTCCCAACCCCCCTCTCTCTGTCTCACTCCAAATGTTGTTTGCCTAGATGAGAGGCCTAGACCTGTATCACGCATCTTGTGGTAATGAGAGTATCTACCCTAAGGCAAGGCCTGCATGCTAAGGTGGCATGGCAGAAAGTTGGGAAGATCTTGGGTCCTTGTTGATATTGTTGGGCCACTGAAATGGCTACCAATTTCTTTATTGTACTAGCTATTTTTAGTTACATTTTCTGTTGCTTAGAAAGCAGAACTGAAATACCTGCCTGGAGATAGAAGAATGGATCTGATTATCCCTGGGACTCTCTACTAACTACTTTTAAAAGATCCAGTTCTCTGAAGATAGTATTTTCCTGGTGGCTCTTTCTAATGCTGTTTTGACCCTGAAGGAGTTGATGATAATGAATGGCTAAAAGAAGAAAAGGAGTAAGGTTTCCCAAGAGGAAGAGGGGCAGGCTTTGAAATTAGGCAGTAGGAAAAGAGAGGTGGGGCTTCTAGAATCCCAAGAAAGATGAAGGCACGCTTCCACCTGAACATCAGAATAGCACCCTGACACCTACTAGCCACAAGCACACCTACTGCTCAGATCTAAGTTTCTAATTCTCTAATCAAAGGAACCAGGGATCCTTGAATAAATGGCTGATTTGGGGCAAGAAATATACAAGATGAATCTGGAGCTCCTTGTGTGCAAGAAAGTAAGGAAGTGCTAAAAAGAAGAAAAAAAATAAACCCACAAAGGCGAGGGTATATCAGAGGGACACAGGAACCAACTGAAAGACCTCCCAGTGGCCAAAGCTGGAACAATTTGAGCAACAATATAAAGTAATATTTGGATTATAACCCAAAGTATAAAATAAATATCCATTAATCCATACTGATATAAATAAATGATTAAATAAATATAAATAGGAAAAAAGACCAATCTCCCATGCAGAAAAATTCCAAATAATTTATGAAGCTACTCCATCCTCAAGGAGGTAGAGTATAAACCCCAACTCCTTAAGTCGAGGTTATACATAGTGACTTCCTTCCAAAGAGTACAGTGTAGAAAAGGGGTACAGCGTAACTTTAAAGTGAAGAAATCTGATAAACACTTTCTCAGCCTAATCACTCAACAGATGTCATGTTGACATGATGTGATGAAAATGGTGATTTACTTCTGTGGTCTTCCTCACCAAAACTCATAATCCTGACCTAATCATGAGAAAAACATCAGACAAACCCCAATTGAGGTGCATTCTACAAAATTCCAATGGTCCTCAAATAGTCAAGATCCTCAAAAACAAGGAATTCTGAGAAACTCTCTCAGCCAGGAGGTGCCTAAGGAGACATGATGACTAAATGTAATCCTGTGGGAGCTGGGTACAGAAAAAGGGTGCTAGGTAAAAATTAAAGAAATCTGAATAAAATATGGACTTTAGTTAAAAATAATGTATCAATATTAGGCCATTCATTTTAACAAACATATCATACTAATGTAAGATGTTAATAATAGGGGAAAATGGGTACAGGGTATATGGGAACTCTCTGTACTATCTTTGTAATTTTTCTGTAAATCTGAAACTGTTCTAAAAGTTCTAAAACTGTTCTAAAGTTTATTTTTGAAAAATATCCCCCTTACTGGCACTTGGAAATACCAACTAGAAAACATACTGTGGACCATTCTCTCCAGTGCAATCTTTCTCAAAGTGCAAGTAGCTTCCTTGGTTAAAAGGGCAGTGATGTGAAAATTTAGGCATCACTTTGCTTAAGGGCCACCAGATGGCTGTCATCTGGCAGGAGCATACTCCCTTGACTTTCTAGCTAGTTATGATCTTCAGATACATGCTGGGGAATGTTTAACCTCAAAGAAAGGGTTCTATTGATTATGTCTGTCTATATAGTGTAATAAATTTAACAGTTACAAGGGATAGAAATTAATGCATATCATAAAAATACAACTTGGTTAGTATATTCCAAATTTAAACCACATTTTATGTTCTGTTATTCATTCAACAAAATTTTTCTTTTTTTTTCTTTTCTTTTTTAAAGGTACTTACATTACATAAATGATACATTAAAAAAGTAGGTGATTCCCATATACACCACTCCCTACCCCTCCCACACTTTCCCACATTAACAACATCCTTCATTAGTGTGGTACATTTGTTATAATTGATGAACATGTATTGGAGCATTGCCACTAAGTGTGGATTATAGTTTATATTATAGTTTAAACTCTCTCCTGCACAATTTTGTAAGTTATGACAGGATATATAATGGCTTGTATCTGTAATTGCAACATCATTCAGGACAATTCCAATGTCCAAAAAATGCCCCCATATTACACCTATTTTTCCCCTTTTCCTCCCCTCAGAACCTCCAGTGGCCACTGCCTCCTACCAATGATAAAAGTTCTTCCATTGCTAGAATAACAGTAAATCCATAGTAGACTAACAGTAAGTGTACTCTAATCCATCGTTCATTCTCCAATCCTGAGGATTCTGGGATGGTGATGCCTACTCTGCCTCTAATTGAGAGAAGGCTTAGATCCCATGGGGCAGATGAATGGGACTATCTTCTCTGCAGTTGCAGACTTTCTCTGTTCCTTGGGATGGTCATTGTCCATCATGATCTCCTTGTTAGTTGTCTTGGGTGAGTCCAATGAATTGGACAGTAGGTATTGCAACTCTCTTGAGATTCAGGTCCCGACTGGCACATGGAAATCCCAAAGATTTAATTCTCTTGGACATAAACCTAACAACTCTACTACTAATATAGGTTCAAATATAAGCGGCAGAAGAGCCATGTGTAGGGAAACTACAACTGATTCCAACTCATCACACTGGGGAGCATAAATTCCAAAGTAGGGCCCATTGACAGGGCACCAAACTCCTGAGCTGTCAGCCCTGCCTATAGGGTCTGGATGTCTCCAGAGCCTTAGGAGCCCTGCTATTTGAGGCAATATTTACTGTGGCAAACAAAATTTTCTAAGTATTACCTAATGCCAGACAATATTTAAACCATGCTTTTTATTTTTTACAACTGGGCCGTATGGTGATCACCTTTGTAACTCACTAATTCCAAGCACTTCCAAGTTTGTAACTTTAATTAGATACTGGTATGGTCTGTTCCTGGTTAACAAGGCAGCTGATGAATAGTTGTGATATGTTATGGAACAAACACTACTGTTCAAGTTGCTACTAATTAAATGCAGCTTGGGCTCAGTTTACTTCCTGTGTAAGGTTCAAAATTCTATGGATGATTTATTCAAGGGTTGGGATAAGAGATATGAAAAGGCACTTTATAATCATCCCCTGCATTTTACTGTAGTTATTTGTACATACCTCAGCTGTTTATAAGCTCCTTCAAAGCAAGGGCTAAATATTATTCACCTTTGTTTCTCCCAGGTAACTACCACAGAGCCTAGCATATCATAGATGTTCAGTGCATTGTGGTGAGTGAATTAAACAGTTTTCCTCTGCTGTTCCTAGGATTTAGCAGAAGACTTGAAAGGAAAGCACAGCATGCTCTGCATACACCATCTGATTACCACTCCATTCACATGCTCAAAGCATTGATGGCAAAATTTAGAAAAGGTTTATTCACTCTTCTCTAGCATAACAGATTTATGTACTTTATTTTAATGCACTATATTCATTTTTTTCTTATCAACCACTGAGTTCTAGAAGGTTTTTCTTTCTTCTTAACAAGTGTCAAAACATTTTATAGCACCAGTTTCCTTTGCAGAATTTTACATCATGAATAGATAAGAGCCTAAATGATCAGAGTCAAACCTTAAGCACTAAAATAGGCTCTGTGGTGACATTTGCTTAATTGCCTTACAAAACCGAGCCTCAGCCAAGCTTGTCTTTGTCAGCAACTCTTATTTTGGTTCCTATTATACATTTAGACCAAGTCCTTGAGGGAGGAAAATAAAACAATAGACAAGGCTTCTGTTCCAAAGTGCATAATTACGTTAAACTTCCCGATTTGGAGTCCCTTCTATTTGCTATGAGGATTAATGTAGATCTTATAATATGTAACATAGCAATTCCTTGTTACCACTGGTGACAAGTTACCAGTGAGGTCACCACCTATTTCTGTCTTGAGCTGTCCCCATCTCCTTCTCTACCCTCCCCAACAGACTCACATGGCTTCAATGAAACTTCTACCTAAGTGGCTCCCAAATCCAGACCTAAATCTCTGACCTTTATTCTAAACCCCAGGCTCTCTCATTTTGCTTTTGGAGGGACCATATTACTTTCTCTTTGGCACTTAGCATGATACCTTGCATGTGTAAGAATGTAATAAATGAGTGATTGAATATATAATATAGAAAACCGAGGCTGATGCTTGTAAGAGCCACAAATGTTAGCCGTTTGAAATAGGAAATTTTCAAAAATGTTATAATTCCACACCTTTTTCAACAAAATACACTAAGCACAATTTAACCATTTTTATTTACATAGAGGTCACTATTATGAACACTAATTACAAAAACATACTGTAGCATAGTAACCCTCATGTGTTATTAAACTTTTGAGAAAATATGTCCCTTCCCTAAGTGAGTTCTTCTGTCTGCTTGTCATATTTTTCACTGTCAGGATGTCTTATCTCTTCTTGCTGCTGGTTGCATCTGTGTCTACGGCATCACCCCCTACTCTCTACCCCACTATTGCTCCAGTCCTTGCAGAAACATGATTTTAACTGCTATGAGTTAAGAAACCCAATAACTACGTAAGACCATTCTAAAACAAAACTAAATAAGCTCCAAGCAAATCCCTGAGGAGTTGTTTTATGAGTACAGTGTGTGCATTCGTCTGAGTTTTATCCACTCTCAAGTATTTTTTGCCCCATGTCTTAGCGTAACTGTTTTCTAGATAAATGAAGTTCCTAGATAAAATAAGGGGTGCATGTAAACATGGCATGACAAATAGCCCTCCATTTGTCCTAGAGAATATACTAACTCTCACTCAGAAAAGAAGTAACATCTGTAAACTCAATAATAAAATATGGTTTATTCCCTCCATCTCTTTCTGTTTAAAGGTCATGATTTTTGCCCTCTTCTGCAAGACTTCAACAAGTTTTTTTAGTGCTTCTCAAAGTGTGGTCCTTGGACTAACTGCATCAGAAACACCCAGATTACTCATCAACATGCAAATTCTTGAGCCCTACCCATGATCAGTCCAATCAGAACCTTTGACAATATGTTGCAGGTATTTGCTTTTTTAAAAACCCGTCTCCCTAGGTGATCCTCAGGCATACTAGTTTATTTCTGCTGAGTTATTATGCCTCCTCTGGAACGTCACAATTCTCCTTTGCCAACTTGTCATCTGCCATTGTGCTTTCTTTCTGTGTTCCACATAACTTTGCTTATCCACTTTCCCTTGAATTTTCTGGCCTATAAATGGAGTCCCCAAGAACCTTCCTTTGGGGGATCAGATGTGGCTCAAGGGGTTGAGTGCCTGCTTCTCACATACAAGGTCCTGGGTTTAATTCCCACTACCTCCTAAAAACAAAAACAAAACAAACAAGCAAACAAACAAAAAAAGCCAACTCGGGGGAGCCGGAGTAGCTTAGTGGTTGAGCTCCAGCTTACCACATACAAGGTCCGAGGTTCAACCCCAGCCCTGATACCTCAAAAAAAGGCAGGGGGGATTTTTTTCCTATCTCCTTCATTAATTTTTCTCTAATCAAGAACAAATAAGGCAACAATTTTCTGTCTGCACATATAATTCCTGCAATCTGTTTAATCACTGTCCTGACCTTGAGAGACAGAAAAATCAGTTACATAAAGTGATGAAAATGCACTTTTTCTATAAGTTTTTAAGTGATTTTAGGCACATGCATATTCATAGGACGAAAGGTGAACCAGATGAAATACAAAGCCATTCCCAACTTAATCTAGAGTCTATACATTGTAAAGAGTAACTTACTTTATTAATTTTCTGTCCTCTTATCTTTATGAATTTCTGTTAGTCTCTTGTCTTTACAATTTTTTTATTTTTAAAGAAACTTTAGCTTACATAAATGTTGCATTGAAAATATAGGGATTCCCATATACCCCAATCCCTTCCCCTCCCACTTTCCCCCATTAACATCTTTCATTAGTGTGGTACATTTGTTACAACTGATGAACACATATTGAAGCATTGCTACTAACCATGGTCTATAGTTTATATAATGTTTTACACTTTGCATCATACAATTTCATAGGTTTTGACAAATGTATAATGGCAAAATGTAGAATGGCCTGGATCTGTCATTGCAATATCATGCAGAACAATTCCAATGTCCCAAAAATGTTCCATGTTACACCTAATCTTCCTTCTCCCTCCCCTCTGGTAACCACGGCGCTTATAAAAATGTTATAGGTTCTTCCATTACTATAATAATAATAAGTCTACTATAGTCCATAGTTACATTCCCTCCTTATGTTTGTTCATTTTTCAATCTTGAGGATTTTAGGATAGTGAGGTCTACTCTGCTTCCAATTGTGAGGGGTCTTAGATCCCATGGGGCAGATGGATGGGACTGTCTTGCTTACAGTTGTAGATACTCTCTATTTTGGGGTATGGGCATTGTCCATTATCATCCTTTTGTTAGTTGTCCTGGTCCTATGAACTAGAGAGTAGGTGTTGGCTGCAACTGTGCTGAGATTCAGGGCTCAACCGGCATATGAACAGACTGAAAATTTAAGTCTCTGGGACATATGTTTAACAGGTATAGTGCTAATTATATGTTCAAATAAAAGGGGCATAAGAACCATGTATAGGAAAATTATAAATGAGTCTAACTCCGCTACATTGGGGGGATAGGTTATCATATATTCCAAGGTAAAGCCCACTAACAGGGTGCCGAATTCCTGGGGTTGTCTGCCCTGCCTATAGTGTCCAGATGTCTCTAGAGCCCTCGGGATCACCCCTGTTTGAGGCATAAGCGTAACCTCTGGAATGACCTCCTGACTCACTTTGAAATCTCTTAGCCATAAGAATTCATTTGTATTTACCATTTCCCCCTTTTGGTCAAGGTCTTTTTCCAGGTGCATTGCTGATTGGCACTTGGTAATAATCCCTCGGTGCCAGGGAGGCTCATCCCTGGGAGCAGTGTCTCATGCCGGGGTGGTGGGGGTAGTGAGTTTATATGCTGAGTTTGGCTTAGAGGCCACACTTGAGGAACAAGATGGCTTTCAGGAGGTAACTCTTAGGCAATATATAATACTAGGCTAAGTTCAATTTCACAAGAGCAAGGTTCATTAAGTACAAGCATCAGTATCACAGGTCTGGTGGATTGGTCTGCCCTCCTTTGCTAGGCACTGCCCATATACTCTAGAGGTCCTTGCCATTCTATTAGAGAACATAGCAGGACTCCCCAGGATGGGAGTTCAATATTCTTTTGGTTATTGTATAGGACTCTGCCCGCCGAGACAACACCCCATGATCACATGAACCCGTTCATATTCCGTAGAGGCATGCCCCAGGTACACCCCTCCCCACACATTCCCCCCACTACTGACACCCCACACCAGTAGTACTCCCCTGCCACAGTTGTGAACCTTCTGCAATCCAAAACCTTCCCCAAAACAAAGCCTAAATAAATAAATAAATAAATTTTAAAAATGTTTTTTTTGCATTGTGCCTTTCATTATGTAAGAGCTGTTATCTTTTACATACATTAACAATTTCTTCTATTCCCCCAGTGTCTTATTTTTTTTTCCACTTTATTTTCAAAGATACTTTAGGTTACAGAAAAGTCACATGGACGACATAGGGGATTCCCATATACCCCACCCCTCCCCCTCTTACATTTTCCCCTATTAATAACATCTTACATGAGTATGGTACATTTGTTACAATTGATGAAAATATATTGAAGCATTGCTACTAGCCATGGTCACTGGTTTATATTGTGATTTACATTTTGCACCACACACTTTTATAGGTTTTGACAAAATGCATAATGGCCAATATACATCATTGCAAGATCATGCAGAACAATTCCAATGCCCTAAAAATGGCCTATGTTCTATCTATTCTTCCCTCCTCCCCCCCTCGGAGCCCATGGTAACCACTAAGTTTCAGTTTTTGAAGAATAAGGTTCATAGTTACATGCATTAATATTGAGGGCTTCTCTCGTCTTTACTTTTTTTTTTTTTGAGATATGGGGGCCAGGGATTGAACCTGGGACCTCGTATGTGGGAAGCCGGGATTCAACCACTGAGCCACATCAGCTTCCCAGAGTTGGTTTTTTTGTTTGTTTTTTTGTTGTTTTTTCTAGGAGGCACCAGGAACAGAACCCGGGACCTCCCATGTGGGAAGCAGGTACTCAACTGCTTGCGCCACATCTGTTCTCTTGTCTTTACATTTTGAAGTTCTATCCTAGAACTGTGCTTTATAATCCTTTTAAATCTTCCATTATAATAGACACTAGCAATCTGCAATGAATTTATAGATGTGGAGTAAATATATGGAATAAATAAATATAGATCGCTCTATTTTGCATCATTGTTTTCTGTATCATAATTTAGGTGTGAAAAGGCAGAGACTCACCTACCACAATGAAATGGATGTCACCTAACACAAAATTAATTTTGATTCTGTACTTAATTTTTCTCTAATAAGAAACTCTTAAAATAAAAATCTTCGTATTATTGGAATGATAAAATATTATGTAAAATTCTGTATATTTATATGAGAACTACCCCTTGAATGGAGTGGTAGTAGTCAGAAATGTAGTGATTTTTGCATAAACAGGCAGCAGTGGGTCAGAAGCAGCTTGGGAGATGGTTTTCCAGCCCTGATGGGGCTTGTCATAATAGCCAAGCAGGCAGATGAAATCTCATCCCTTTGCATTGATCCCTCTTTTCTTCAGGCACAGAGCCCCCCAAAGGGACCCTTCCCATATTCTATCCTCACCTGAAATCCCATGAATTTTTCCAAATTCCAAAATTATTGTTGGCATTTCCTAGCAAACTTTCAGTCCATCATTTTGGTATTAGAAAGAACATAAACCAATGTTTATATGTTAAAAACAAAATTTGTTGAATGAAATGAGTCTTAAAGTATTGATATCTATGAAGACCATACTCTTAAGCCCCTCTTCCCATCATCAGAAGACTATGGGTTAGCAACTTGCCAACCCACTTGGAAATGTTGAAGTTTGGGGAAGATTGAGCTAAATTCTAGGTACAGAATATTTCCCTCTAATCTAGATAACTCTTTTCAGATGAAGTCCTTTTGCAAGAGTCATTTACACCAGCTGCCTTCCATGGATGAGTCAGGAGGATTCAGAGGAATTCAGTCATGCATGACTACAGAGGAAAGACATCACCAGGGCTGTGATTCCTTTATATAAATGGCGCCATTGATATCTCAGGCTATTACTATGTTTTTTCTCTTGTGGTTCCTAACCCTACTGCAAGGAAGGCAATTTTAATCATTGAGGGTTAGAACATGAAATTAAACAAAAGCGGACCACTCAATTTGAAAGTCCCTTCAGCATTGGAAGGGATCTTCTTTGTACTAGAGCCTTCTGTCGTCCAGCACTAGGATCGTGTTGTAAACCACCAGAGTTTAGAATGAAGAAAATAAAAAATATCTTCTATAGAAAACAGAGTCTGAAGCTGTGAATCATGCATTTAAGTAACAGAGCTGTAGGCAAATAGCAGTAGATGTGTAAGCAGAAATTATATTGAATTTTAACAACAGGCTTGGGCTGGCTTTTTTTAATGGCTTCAACCTAAACATTGGCCTGATGAGCTTCAGAAAAATAGTTTTGAACTGAAGAGCACTTGCTTCCCAGGAAAAATTTCCACTTTAATGGCTATGTCAACTTTATTCAGTGAAAATGGAAGTCAAGGACACCTGAATGATGCTTATGAGCCTTTCAGGCTATTTTTAATTAAGTTTTTCAATACCATGATTCATTAAGGAAGAAAAGGAAAAAACCAGCATAGATCCATTTTCAATCTTATCCTCAACTGAAATATATATATGTATATTTAGTTAATCTTTCCTTGAAAATCTAATCTTGTAGAATGATCCTGGTGTTAAAGCATTTTATAAAACTACACTTCTAGCATTACCAATTCAGTTTATCTTCCTGTTCTGTATAACTTGGGCAAAATCATGTCAACTAAGACTCCTACCCTGGCCTTTTTTTTCTGTCTGCCAGGGCCCAGGTCTTCTTCAATTGCTCCTTCAATTTCTAGATGAGTTGGGAAATGACAATTTGAGGACGCATGAATCACTGCAAAGTAAATATCAATCACCCACCTCCACATCTCTATTCTGCCCCATCTCCACACCCACAGGCTCCAAGATTCTAAAATGAATATCTTGATTTCTTTGTCATAATATAAGCATTAACCAGAGATTGCCTGGGTCTGGGGATTAAGGGGATCAGACCAGGAGGTTAGCTCATCCAGGTGGACAAATCAGATCTTATCCGGGTGGATGAATCCATCTCTCTGTCCAGGAGGTCACGCATGATGCCATTCATCAGGTAGAGGAAGGCTGCAGAGGCATTGCACAGGTGACAAGGCATTCTAGTATCTTCAAACTAGTCCAGCCATCTGCACTCTGGAGACATAAGTTCATGAAGACCCTGGTGCCAAACTAGTTCAGGATGAACTAGTGGGAAGTCAGCTATTCATGGTGACTGTGTGAGACCCCTGAAGTATTAGCCTAGGTAAGCCTCCTCCATTTTACTTCTTTTCAAAGAGCATCCAAGTCATCTTCTCCCCACACCCATCTCCTTCTCCCTTACCCCAGTGTGCTGTTTCTGTAAAGTGGCTAAATCATAATGGATGGGAAAACATCACCAGGAAGCTTTGAGTCAGTACAGGACTTCCTCCAGCATAAGTTTGTATAACCTGGATTGAATTAAACATGACATATTAATGAAGAAGTACAATTTGCATCATAGTGATTATGTATTGTTCCAGTTATTATTGCTGCATAACAAACCATCCTCAACACAGCGGCTGAAAACAACCATTTGTCATGCTTTTGGATTATTTGGGTCAGGACGTTGGACAGCCACATGAAGAATGGCTTGTCTCTGCTCTACCATGTCTGGCAGCTCAGCTAAGATGAGTAAAAGCCAGGGGTGACTGGATAGCTGGGGACTGAAATCACCCAGGGGCTTCTTTCTCACATGTCTGGCAGTTGATGCTAAATATAGGCTTGGAATTTAGCAAAGGCTGTTGAGCAAAGTGCCTACAAGCAGCCCTTCCAGCATGGCAGCCTCAAAATAGCCAGACTTCTTACACGGTGGCTAGCTCTTCTCAGACTGAGCGTTCAGAGAGAACCAGGAAGAAGCTGCACAGCCTTTTCTGGCCTAACCTCATACAGCATCACTTCCACAGTAATAGAATTATTAATTACAAGTCAAGACTCAAGGGGAGGTATCAAAGACCCCACCTCTGGAGGTGTCAAAGAATTTCTATGTATGCTTTAAATATGTTTTAAAATCTCCTCAAGATAAGGCATAACTTTCAAGAATTAGGGCCACAGCAGAAAAAAGCTATTGTGGCTGCAACACAACTTTAGTAAAGGTGGGTCTCTGCAACAATACTTGATAGAATCAAGCTTGGAAAAGTCCAGATTTGCTCACTGATATTAAGGTTTTATTCCTCTCCACTTACAGATATTAAAAACAACTTTATTTTTAGAATTCTTACAAGGTAAATAATTTTGCAATTGCAAGTTACAAAACTCTCTAGGTTCTAGCCTTTACCACTTGCAAACCAATTGTTTTATAACCCATTTTTAAACTATTTATTATGGAGAATTTCTTCTTGGGAATGCAACTATAGACTGATTTCATTTATTATAGCTCTATTGTCTATTTATACTACTCCTCATTCATTACTGGTCCCTTAGTAATGTTCAGTGTTAGCACTCCTTTTTATTGCACTCTCTCTGCTCTGTACTTATACTTTTCCTAACTTTTAAACAGTTAACTTCCTAAGCTTGGATAGTCTTCTCATTAGAGCCAGAGAAAATACATTCACATTACTGTCTTTGATCTTTGAGGTACTGTGTGATTTTAAGCTTGTTATTTAGGCTCTCAGATCTTGTTTCCTTTCTACAACAGTGAATTTGGGAAGAAACCTGTGCAACTTTATTTTAGGCAAAATCTCAGTTTTATCATTTTTAAATGATGAGATGAAAAAAGAAATTGACCCCTTTAAGAAGAGAGGAAGTAAAATGGAGCAACCAGTTGGGACCCCCACAGGAACATTAAGTGGCCTCCATTTTGAGTTTGCAACTCTGGTGTCCAAGAGAGGAGTCCATGGACAACTTTGGCAGAGAGAGATTACAGGACAGCTAGAGCTCAGAATAATGGTGGGTTAAAGGATATAGTTAACAACTTTCCTTTGAAGAGTAGAACAACAGCCTTAGAAAGAGGGGGCGAAGGCCCTTCTCAAAAAGACCTTCTTCCAAGGGCAAGTGAGAGCAAATGTTTAAATAAGCATTTCACATAATAGTTCAAGAGTGACTTCATCTGCATTTAGGATTTGTATTTGCTAAATGCAGCTACCATGTCACTTACAGACAGAAGTTTATCAACATGTGACATTATCCTAATTAAGACTACAGGAAAAAATAGGTGTGTGTGTGCCCCCTATGTCTGTAGAATTGTAGGGAATGGAAAAACACAGGGAAATGATATTTCATGAGAGGAACAATCGCAGAACTGTTCCTGCCATTTAACTTCCCAGGGTGAACCCTCCAAATTGGATTCATTTTTATTTGTAAAGCCAATAAAAGTCTTGAGTGAAAGCTTCCCTGGAAAAGTTTTTATTATTCAAAAGCCATCATTCATTCAAAACCCAGATCTCTGTTTGGCTCCATGAATGACATTGCCTTAGGGCTGCCTTCCTTTGTTTGGCCCTGCCCCCAGAGAAAGGAAGTAGAACCAAGGAATATGAAAGTTCTTGACACTAATGCCCAGAAGGACGAGTCTAGCAACTTTTAGAACAATGCAAATTAAATGGCCAAATTATTTTTCCCAAACTGAAATGACTTCTTCACCAGGAGTTGTTATACTTGGCATAAACTTGCCAAATAAATACCACCATAACCCATTTGGAGGCAGCTGTAGTTGAGCTCTATTAAGCTTCAATATGCTGCTGGAACAATACTCATGGGTTCAGGTGCCAAGAATTGATGGTGTGAGGTGAGGCATATTCTTCTAGGCTTCTAGCCCAAAGGTAGTTTGGAGTTTATTTTTAAATCTTTAGAAAAACACAAACTTTCTCACTTTGAGTCTTCAAAAAATGGGCAGAGTTTTTAACGGTGGTAGTGGCAATGGTGGTGGTGGTGGTTGTCCTTGTGGTTTTGTTTGAATGAATCACCAAGAACTGTAGAATGTCATGAGAGGAAGTCACCCTAGGATCTGGTCCAATCCCCCCTGTTAACAGTGAAGGCTGGAGAGGCTCAGGGAGCAGGAGCAGCTCCAGAAGTAGCAAGGCCTAAGATGGAAGCCTTGTGTGGAGCACATTTTATTGTTATGTCAAATACGATTAATTTTTCTGTGTCACATACTCTTTTATGAGAATTTTTACTGGGCACAAGTTTAGCTTACATTTAAATAATGACCATAGAAAAAGCAGTTTTTTCATTTGGTCTTATTTACTACAAAGTTTAGTTCTTGAGTTTTGGTCCCTGGTATGAACACGCATGCCGGGGTATGAACCCTGGTATCCACACATACGTGACCATCTGATTATGAAAGCATCGTTGAGTTCTAATTGGTTGAATTTACTCGTAGTCCAGTTGGTCTGAAAATGCTACTTTATATTTCTGCAAACTCTTTTATTAAAATGCTTATAGATATTAATACATGATATCTCTGTTTTAAAATTGTCCATTTTCTGATGACAAAGTTGACAAAAATCATAAAATAAAGGGTTTTTTTGGTTTGTTTTTACATTTAGTCCATCCTTTACTTATGTGTTTTTTAATCAGTTTTAAAGAAACGTTTTCACAAACCATACACTCCATCTAAAATATACAATCAGTGGCTTTTGGTATAATCACAGAGTTGTGCATTCATCACTGCAATCAATATTAAAGCATTTTCATTACTCTCAAAAGAAAGACCCCCTACCCCTTAGCAGTCACCTCTCAATCCCTCTATCCTTCCCCTGCCATACATACCTGCTAATCTATTTCCATCTCTATAAATTTATTTATATATACATTTTGTATAGGTGGAGTCAAACAGTATGAAGTACTTTGTGTCTGATTTCTTTCACTTTAGCATAATTCATAAAGGGTTTTTAATAGGCACCTATTCCAGGACAAGTCTTCAACTGCATCTTTCAAGTCATATGGCTTCCCAGCCTGATGTAGGTTTTGACTATCATTGAGTTCTTTTTTATGCCCAAATTGCTTTCTCTTTTAATTCCAGCTCATTTCTACGTATTCAGTCCTTCATAGAGGTAACAGTGAAAATTCATAGAGCAAATGGTTAAGCAATAGATTGAAGAATGCACCCAGGAATCCAGAAATTTCATTCTCATACTTTAAACCAGCAGCTGTTGAGCTCTTCTGGGAAGAACTTCTTGGAGACTCCTGGAACTATTCCATTCCTAGTCCCATTTTCTTCCTAATTTCCACGTCCCACATTACCTTTCAAACAAAACTCAGAGCAGCTGGTTCTCCACTTGGGCCTCTCAGGGAGAAAGACGTCTGCCAGAGATGGAAGGACGGTGCCCAGCTTATTACAACTCCCTGGCAGCTTGCCCAAGGCATAAAGAAAGGAGGGAAGGGTGAGGAGAAGGGAAGAAGTACACCAAAATATGTTCCAGATGGATTAAAAAATTTAAATGTAAAAGGTGAAACCATAAATTTGCTAGAAAGAAAATATGAAATAGGTTTTTTGGTAAAAATTATTGAGGAGTAATAATGACACCCCCCACA
>JAQZBX010017971.1:0-35053 GCA_029593785.1 Cabassous unicinctus | reverse complement strand
GCAGCCTTCTGGTGGGGGGGGATCTTTCCCTCACGTGGGTTCCAGGCAGATTCTGTGGCCACATGTTTCATGGCCATGTTTTTCTACTAGTCGTCTTCCCATTTGGTATACTAGCCTGGCCCAGAATTGCCGAAGTCTATGATTTGACTCATCATATATTTGTTTAGCAGTAGGCTGGGAAAATTGGGATACTATAAATTCTCTTTGACCTACACACATTTGTTTTTCCTCCAACTATCATTGTGATCATTTAAGTAGATTTAATTCTAGAGGCTTTTATTTAGTACTTATTATGCATCAGATTCTGTGCTGGTAATCTGGAAATGATTAAGAATTAAAATTTAAGTAAGATCCACTTAAAGTTGTTGGGCAAGTCAGGACCAGTACAACTAAATGTAAAAAAGAAAAAAAATTTATCAAAGTGCTATTGATGAAGTAAGAGGACTCTCAAAAGAGAAGCGGTTTTTTTTCAAGTAGTAAAGCAAAGAGAAGGTCATTCCAGGCAGAGGGAGCAGTGTGAGTCAAGACACATCTTGGAAAACTTAGAGCACATGAGGATTCTGAAGGAGATGAGGCTGGAAGGTAAGGACAGGGCCTTATCTTTGTATTGCCTTCCACAAGCACTGCAGGAACAAAGATGTTTAAAAGCAAGCAAGGTGAAGTTATAGAAGAGTATGCAGGCACACGGAAGGCAAGCTAATGGTGTTGATTCCTGATGGCCTTGAGTCTCCTGGGGAAGTAAATGGCAGGTTTTTTATTGATTCTGAGGGATTGGCATTGAGGTTGGGAGCTGGGGACATTGTAGTTATATGTTGAATAGTTGCTGTGGGGGATGGTAAAGGAAGCCAACCAGTAATGAACAAGAGGACTGGTAAATAGCATTGAGCTAAAGATGAAAATTGATAAATTTATCATATTGCTAATTAGCACAGTTACATACTCTTTCTGTGACAATCTTCTGCCGCCAAGGTGAAGACAGTTGGGTTGATGTTCCTGGTAATTGGTCATTTCACAGACACCTGTTTTTTGATATCCCTTACCTCCCCGAATGCCTGTAGTCACTCATCTTTCATCAATATCTGTGATGAAGGCCAAAAATGTGCTGGTGTGTCCTAATGAGTGGGGGGTGGAAATATTTTGCCAAGAACAGACATTACACCTTTTTGACAAGAGACAAATGTTTCATTCAAATGCTGCATTTCGCATATTGGAAACTGTAATGAATTCTTGTGCACTTCCCTGCCTAGTTCACAATGTCATGCCCAGGCATTGAAGCACCTCAGGCTTTCCTCACAAAATTAAATTTAATGTTACACCCTCCAGTAGAATGGTGCATAAATCAAGCATTTGATTTGCATGGACTATAGCAAACAGCTCTGTTCTGGACAAATATAAACCCAACTCTGAATATTATGTCAGGGACAGGAACAAAGCAATCTAGGACTTCCAATAAAAGTCTGGTACCAGGTGTAATTCATGCTGGTATTACACTGCTCTGTGTCAAGCCTGTTATTAAAACTCTTGTTTTAACCTCCTTTTTTCATTTCAAAAGAAAATGTTTTTCTTGACCTTCTCGTATTCAGAAAACCAGTGCACAGTCAAACCAGTACTATTTATAAACTGGTGTCTACTAGTGACAACCATGAGTATATTTATTTTCTTTCCCCATCTACCCACGTCTCCCCCCCCCACCCCCAACATAGAGTACAGGAAGGGGTACATATGAGTAATCAAGTGGAAAGAAAGGAAACAAAGGGCATGGAATAAAATACACCAGGGGAGATTAGGTAACACGGATATTCACTAACATTCTACTGCTGGCCACAGTCCCAAGAGAATGCTAAGAATAGTTTCAGAGCAGACAAGTTTAAAAAATGACTCAACAGCCAAAGTTAATGCACATTTGGATGCAGCACATGCATCCAATTCAGGAAAAGTGAGCCTAAATATGCATCATTTGGTCTTGTTTCTGGCCTCCAGCATATGTCTAGTCATACATTTTTCTTACTCATATTTTCCCCCTCACTGTGTATCTGAACAATTTTTACTAAAAGTAAAATCACTGTGATCTGAAATTGAGTGAAGCCTTGAGATAAGAAGAATTTTTGCAAACGCAAAATGAGTCTGCCCTAAGTCCCCAAAGAACATAAATAGATCATGGACTTGCACATATTCTACTCTACATCAAGGCCTGTCATGTTTATTCTGGAATGCTGTAGGGGTATTACAAACAGAGCTTGCTCCTGAAGCCAAGTGCATTTCTAAGAAGGCACAGCTGTCCAGAACACATAACCAGGTGAAGATGGGATCCTGAGAGCTGTGCCGATGATTTGGTATCTGCAGTGTAATTTCTCCCAGCTGTCCATGAACATCTGTTAGAATTTGGAATGCTTCAAGATCTGAATAGGTGAAAGTAGGTGCCTGAGAAAATAAATTCATGATGTTTTAAGGATAGTAAATTAGGATCCATTCTCTCATTTATTCCATCAAAAAATATTTCTTAAATGGGTACAACATGCCAGTCACTGTGCTCAGTACTATGGGGATGTAAAAGTAAATCACACCTCGATACTTCTTATTATTCTCATTTATATATATAAAAATAAAGGCATATGAAATATACATAACTATTGTGCAAGGAGAAAATGTCATGAGATGTGTAGATGAAGTTCTATGAGACATGAAAAGAGGGGCACATTATTTCTAGTTGGGAAGGCTGAGAAGGCAGGATTTGGTCATGTAGCAATGGGGGCAGGAGAGAGAAATCCAGTTGGGGTAGGGGGGATAGGTAAACACAGGGAACTGGGAAATCCCATGCACAGACCATGAGTAATGAATGCCAACTGATTCCATGTTACTGAACCAGTGAGTGAAGGAAGACAATAAGAGGGAAATAAGACTGGAAAGGCAGATGGGGAAGGAGACCATTATTGAACACTGCTCTAAGCAGTGTAGACCTTTAAAATTAAGAAGTATTGAGCCATTAAAGATTTTTTTGAGCAAGGATATAACATGATCTAATCTATGCTTTCGGAAGATTAATGTGGTCATTGTATATAAAATACGTTAAAGAGCAGAGAAATTGATATTGGGGAGACCATTTGGCCTCGGAGAGAAGTAACAGGCCTGAACTAGGAGAGTGACAGTGGGAATAGACAAGAAGGGACAAAGTATCATGCAAGCAGAATCCATGAGACTTGGAACCAATTAGAATTAGTGAACAAGAGAATGAGCGGGTCAATGATGTTTCTGAGGTTTCATTGACGTTAACAAGAAAAAACACAAAAACCTTATAATCTTATAAGATTAATGCTTTTCTAAAACGGACTGTGATGTAGTTGTTTAGTATCTTTTACCTGAGCTCAAAATGCAATTTAAAGACACCTGCTATTGTAGTCTCCTTATTTCAAAGACATTAATTTGGGTAAAGTTTAGTGACTTATTCTAAGTCTGGAGAAATATGTTTCGAAATGGTTGCTGTAATGATAAAATCAACTAAAGGTTCTTGACATTTATCATTCTGATTATTCCACTAATTTGTTAGAAATCATTACAGAGAGCCAGAGTTTAGCATTTCCCAGATAGAGCAAGTGGGATGTTTTGGGTTGCATTGACCACATTGATCATAACTTAAAGATTTGTATTGAAATAGAACAGCATCTAGTCCAAGCCAAGTTTATTTTGAAAGTACAGCCAGTCTACTTCATGGATAAGGTGTTTTCTAATTGACTGAAAACACCAAGCAGGCTGATCTCTCAGCCAGCCTGTCAATACCCAGATGGAGAAAACCAGTACATCCCCCAACACCATCTCTCAGGCCCAGTGATTAACTGCTCATCGGTCATTTAGCATAATAAATGTGAAGTCAGAACGATTGAGTGCTGCCACAGGCCTCCTGCTGTGGAAATAAATGCCCTCCCACCTTGGCATGCTTAGAGCAGACCCAAGGAATTTGCTTTCAAAGTGCTGAGATGCAACAAGCCCCAGTTCAGCTTTGAAAGACAGCCTTGATGTAGTTAATCCTACCTCTGATATTACTTCTCAGGCAAATTGTGCAGAATCTGCTGCCTATTATCACTGCCCTCTGAGTTTGAAATAAATCTATTTTAATGGGAAATGTAAGAGTGACTCTTTAGTGATCATTAGGATCCCATTTTCTACAAATTGACATATAGCAGCTTTAGAGAGTGCAACTTCTAGTTTGGGAGAAATAATTTGAACTCTAGAAACAGGCAACTATGGAAGAATAAAGGAGTCCATTTTGAAAATCTCTTCTCCGCTCTTAGAATTCAGAGAAAGAAAAGTGGATGCTGCAATTGCAACATCTACTTTGGGCAATTTATCACTAAACAGATCCTCAACCTATTAAGGAAATGGACAGTTATTTAATTTGTCTGCCAAGTTTCTGATTTTGTAAATTTATTAAACTAACGTAATAACCAGTATAATCTGGTTATTAATTCTAGTTAATGCCTCTCCCTAGAATATTTGATCCAGCTTATTGTTGCTATAAAGAGACATGGTTTCATATAAAATGAAGCAACTATTTGATCAAATTAGGTGGTATCATTTGGGGCAGGATATATTGAAATCAATGTCCTTACATCTCCACTTGCCATCCCCAGAAATTTGCTTCTGACCTGCAATAAATAGTTATGGTTCTTGAGCTATTTAAGCCTGATTAAGGTATTTGTTATGCATTTGACAGTACACAATAGTGCACAATGTCAATTCTCAACTGTCATCATCATGATTAAAAAGGGTAGAAGAGAGTGACCCTTATGAGAAATGAGGTGCAATAAATAATAGGGATGCCATGAACCTCTAATCCAATCACAGGATTTAGACACAGTGAATAAAAACCCTAGCAAGATCTGTAACCAAAAAAAAGAAAAGAAAAGAAAAGAAAAGAAAAGAAAAGAAAAGAAAAATGATGCTAAGCAAATGATGCTGGATATTCTTATTAATAAAACATTTTCCATTGTCCAGCTATAAAATATTATGAATACCAAGGAGAAGAAGGCAATTCACTTCAGAGAAGCATCCCAGATGACCTCCTTGTTAAGGGTTGGTTTATTAAAAGATTTTAATTTGAAGAATAATTTAGGTTAAGGGAAGCAGTCCAATCAAAATTCCAGCATGAAGACTTCAGCATGAAGGGAAATGCCTAAACCAATAGCACAGATGGACCAAAAAAAATCTTACAGGCATTATTTTTAACAGGCCTGACAAGTGTTCATTGGCTCTTTGCTTGTCAGTCCTGAGAAGGAGCCAAGTGGCAGCAGTTGAAGCCTGTGACGTGCAGTATGGTCTCAAGAGCCTCGGAGAGTCAGTGTAATGTCAAACATCCACTTTGGCCGCCTTTTCACTGAATTGTCTGAGAAACTCTCCGTCTGCTGAAGCCCACTTTTTAACAGTGATAAACTGAATACCAAAAGTAGCAATATGGACAACAGCAACAGTGAGAACATCAACTGCAATGTTCAAGAATCTACCACGACCCAGACACTGTGTTAAACAAACAGCCACAGCCAAGCTCCACGGGGTTATGTGTGTCTTACAGAGGAGGAAACAAAGGTTAGAATAATTTGCCTTGGCTAACATGGGGTGGACTTGGGACTCAGACTCCTCAGGTAGTCTGACTTTCCAGCTTGTACTCCCAATCCATGACTCTATACTCTACCCCTAAAAATAAAATTCATATAGACAGATTTTTGGTGGGGAATGAACCTGGGACCTCTTATGTGGGAAGCCAAAGCTCAACCACTGAGCCACATCAGCTCCCCGAGTTGGTTTTTTTGTTTGTTTTGCTTGTGTACTCTTTGTTTTTTTTTAGGAGGCACCAGGAACCAAACCCAGGACCTCCAACGGCTTGAGCCACATCTGCTCCCCTGTGTAGACAGGTTTTAAGAAATGGAATCATGTTTTAACTGAGGCAGACTTTTAAAATTTGAAACATTCCTAAAATTATTCTATTTATGTGATTATCATCCATTCATTAAAAAATATTTATGAATCATCTGCTATGTGCTTGGCACTGTAAAAATTTAGGAGACAAAGGATAACATATAGCACTGACCTTGGAAAATCCTCTATGTGTCTATTGGGTTTAGACTAAGGTATATCTGTATATGTGACTTTGAGGCAAAGCCATGGTCTTTATGTTTTTAATATACTAAGTAATCTCTAATATGAATTCTTTCATGCCATGGACCTCTGAGCCTAAGCCATTACTTTTTTGAAGGTGGAAACAACTTCTATTTTCTGCTGTTAATTGTTTTGAAAAATCAGGCAATAAAGAAAAGCATAAACAAGAATGTGAAATCCCTCATAATCCCTATCATGTGAAAACCAATATTAATATTTTTGTGCATGTCTAATTTTTTACAAGAATTTTTCCTTTTTAAAACAAAACTGTGAGAATACTATCCTTAGTGTTTCATAAGCTGTTCATGTGCCTAGTGACACTACTAGATGAAATGTGCCTCTTTTCTGCAAATAAATATAGATCTACACAATATTCCTTATTCTTCATAGTTTTTTTATTTAACCATACTTTATTTTACCAATCCCTTTTTTATGGCCATTTAAATTGCTTCTAGAATTTTTTGTATTATGATAAACAACTTTTTGATGGTACTTCTGTTTATATAATTTTCTTCACTCTTATTAGTCCTTCAAGATTAATCTTCAGAAATAAAATTGCCAAGCCAGAGGCCATGCTCCCCTTTTGAAAGGCCTTGATAAAAATTTACAAATTATTTGGTAAATTTGTAGTAATCTTCACTCTGAGATGCAATGCATGACATTTCCTATTTTCTAAGCCCATGATTGTCAATATGATGATGATAATGACCAACATTTATATGGAGCTTGATCATAATAAAATGCTTTCAATTATGTTATTTCCATCTGTGCCTTACAACTCCTCATGAGGTAGGCAAGGCCAGGTTTTTATGCCCAATAATATCCTCAATTACCAGGCAGCTGATAATTTGCAAGGTGAAATTTCCTTCAATTGGGTCCTCTGGATCTAATTCTTCTTGGAGAGTTCCAGTTCATTACAATGATGTTTGCAGAGCCGTATCCCATTTTTTTCCTGATACCATGTATCAAGAGAGGTATGAATTTTGCTTTATATAAGTAATAGTCCTTGCCTTACCAACTCTTTATTGTATTTTTTTCTTCTCAATAGGCCTGACAGAAGTCCGTCTGACTCCTCCTTAGCCACGTTTAGCCCCTGTAGCAGGCCCTTCTCCACTCACCATCCTGGCTGCCTCCTGAACTGCGGTGTGAGCAAATGAGATAAGTACAAAATATGTCTCAACCACTGGCTCCATGCTCTCCTCATATTCATTCATGAAGACTAATGAACCAGAGATGATTGCGGTGATAAAAATCCAAATGCAGATTTTTGCTGTCCTTACTAATGAGAGAAAAATATAGTAGACCATTGGCCTAAAGGCTCCAGATACGATTCCTTTGTAACTTAGAGTGCATTAAAAAAGCTTCAGTCAGCAAGATAAGTTAATTTTTTATGACCTTTATAAACTCTTTTAGCCTGTATCTCAGGAGCTTCTCTTAAAGATTAAATTTTTTAAAATCCTTTTAGCTCAAGCCAACATAGCATCTGAAGCTTTTTTTGCTTCAAAGGCTATATCCAAAATCTATAAAGAAATTCTGTTCGTGACAATTATTGTCAAAGTAATGATTAGCTAACATGTCATTTTTAGTTTTAGTGTTCTTTCCTCTATGATACTAATCTAATAGAGTTCAGTTCTTCTTAATGTAAAAGTTGCATAAAGGATGCATCATTCCCGGTTGACTTTGCCTACATTTGCAAATTCTTAAAATAGCAAATTGAATTGTCACTGGCATCACCTCTTCCACATGATAAGCATTGGGTCAAAGTGGAGTATGGACATATCTATCAAGACTTCATTAATAGAGAAAATCTTCACCCTAAGAACTATCAAGTTGTCTTATATAGTTGAGTCCATGGGCTTTAGTAGATCACACAGTACAGTTACCCAAAGCTGATGGACAAACTTTTGTAGGAGGGGAACATCAAAGGAGCATTGTGAAAGGCTCTTCACTGATAGCGCCATAGACTTAATTTACTGCATGAAACACATAGTTTCATCTAACTCTTTGGTTGTTGGGTGTCAGTTTCTTTTCAGCACTGTGCTTTTGACTGGCTTGATTGGTGACAAGAGTCATCATCCTAGGCATCTGTCACTACTTCTATTACATTCAACCTACCGACCCAGAAAATCTGTGGTTGACACAATTGATTTCTCAATAAGATTCATTCAGCATTTATTTAATTTTTGACACCCACCTACAATGTCCTACAAAAGCTCAGCTCCTATATTCCTGTGTCAGAGAAACCTATTCCTTTTTAAAGGTGCATATCTTGAAATGAGGGTTGGAACAAAGCTTGCGGCCTACTTAGAATGATTCATTGAAGTAATTGGAATTATTAAGAAATATGTGGACTTTGGTGACTGGATCCTTGAGGACATGTATGCCAGCCTCACAAGAATTCTGCCTCTGGAAATAACAACAGGTAAAACTAATAATGAAAGAAAAAAATAAACCAGAAAAGGGTCAAGTTACAGGACTTATTTATGCCCTATCAAACTTTATTTTAGATCAACTCAACCTTTGTTTATGCCGCTTTCCCTCTCTCCCTCTTGGAATCCCTTCTTCTAGCTCCCAGAAAGCATCTTGGTTTCAAACTAAGACATACAAACCACATTCTTTAAATAGATGTTTGACAGTTATCTATTGCTATCCATATATACCTCCACACTACCTCATTATATAGAAAGGATACATGAATTTTTTTCAAGGCATATAGATAATTAAGTGCCAGCTTCAGAATTCAACCTCAATTGTTTATCTTCTTAACATATTGACATCTTCCTATGTGCTCTAAAATCTAATGATCTACCTTGATCATACATCATCCCATAAATTTTTTCTGAGAGATGAGCAATAGGAAGGAACATGGAGGTCTATATAAAATTGCCGCAGTGATCTTTGCTTGCTGAATCCACATATCTAAGCAGAGATCAGATTTAAATTATTTCTCTTTTATCTCATTAGCTGAGACTTTTATGCTTGGGCTTGAGCCTCAAGTCTAATCTGGTATACTCAATATTTAAGACTTTTCATTGTTTTTGTAGTATTCAATTTTGATGCTTTATTTTCATTTTTAGTAGCGGAATGGTAATATGTAGAGACCATATTTTCTTTTTGGTTGGACGTAGAACAATATAAAATATATTATTGACTATATATATGACTATATAGAAAACTCTTAAAGCAGATATCCTTTGTAAATTTCTCCTGATTCTCCAAATGCTGTTTCCAGTCCATAAGAAATGAGTGAGTATAATGATTTTGGAGAGGAGGCAGCATCGTTGGCTCTATCAAAGATGAAATGCTTCCAGGGTTCCCGGAGCTGACTTTTACTATAGTGTCACCACGAAAGATCTGAAGATCATTATTTACTAGAAATAAAGGAACAAGGCAGAAATCGATTACCATGACACTAGATTTATGTTTCCATTGCTCTCTATATACATCTCTATTTGTCCTAACTTCATGGGGAGGATATTTAATACATAATGGAAGGAGGCTGTTGCTTTTGATTTATTTTTTGTTTATTATTTTTGGCATTCCAAGGAGAAATTCTGGAAATCAATACTGTCTCTATGTGTGTCTAAGTACCTTGGGCACAGTGTAGGTTTAAAGGTTCTGTAGGGACAAGCAAACTTCCTCTACTTTCTCAGTTTTCTTTTAATAAACAAATTATATTATTCACTCATGGAAAAGAGTTGCCTTTCTTTGTATGTTTTGCATGACACTAGGAGCACAGATACAATAGCTAATTGACAATGTATTATGAACACAGATGCAATGGTTACAAGACAATATTTTGTACTATTTAAATTTATAGGGCTCAACGAGTTATTCTCGCCAATCCTAGCTAATTCTCTTGGCAATTTATTAGGGAATTAGGATGTAACTTAGGTCCACGTGATATGTGAAGAAACAGATACAGAGATGTTATAAGATTTTAAATTTATTTTGAATGAATAAGAGGATGGTTAGTGAACAGATAAGGTAAGACAGAGCCTTTCTTTAAATACTTTGTGATTAAATATTTGGACTTGGAAGAAAAAGACAGATAGAGAGTCAGTCAATACTAATTTATTGAGACCATGCAAACAGCAAACTATATTTTCTCAGATGTGTTTTGCTGTTTCATGAGTTTAGGAAAATTGGATAGAAATCCAGAAGGACAGAATGCAAGGAGAATAAAAAAACAAGACTGTTGAGTGTTATATAATGGTAGAAAAAAGTCGGCAGCCAGAGCTGAAATATTTTAGGGAGCCTTAAAATACCTAATGAGGAATCTATACTTGAACCAGCTTGGTGCTTTTGAAAACACTGGAGAGACATGGGTAAAAGAGCACAAACAAATCAAAGCTCAACCTGTATAGAGCAAATCCTGAGCAGTAGGCAGGTCAAGTATTGACACTGCAATTTTACAAAAGAGGAAAAAAATTCAGAAAAGCCACATAGCAGTATTAACAGAGACAGGAAACACAGATTGATGGGCAGAAATTGGCAACAAGCAGTAGTAAATAAGTTCCATTTGGGATTTGCTGAGTTTCAGATGTAAAGGAACAGACTCCTTAATAAAACTCATACCCAGAATCCTCCATAGCTTTAGCAGGTAGGAGAATTGGAAGAATTATTTCAGGCATGGAGTGGCTGCTTATCAAATGGTCCTTACTTGATTCTGAGTTTTGCCTTCTCATGAGTTCTCTCATGTTGAACTACTCTGTCATCTCTGGACCAAGAGGCCCTATTAAATCTATTGAACAAGTATGAACAAACCTTTTTACAGTAGTCTTGGTTTTAAAAATTATGCTTACTAAATACTAAAGACAAAAGGAAAATAAAGGAAATACAAGAGTCAGTATTAAAAAGAATAGGAACTGACTTGTTTCCAAGTCTCTGGTTTTGCCTCAATATATACCTTGACAATTACCCCTATTATTAGAGGGCTGGTGCAACATTACCTATAAGATTCCTGGCTTCTTGTCTTTTTCTGCTGGGCTCCATTGTCATTTCCACTACCCAAGAACTGGCTTTTTATTCTGGTCCAAAGACCGAAGAGAAAATTCCAAATTGGCTCTTCCCCTGGAGTTCTGGTGTCTGTGTGTCACCAGATTGATTGATTGAGGTACTTGCCTCAATCATGGCTGACTGTCAGGACTATGGTTATTGACCCTCCTTCCTCAAAATGTGATAATTCCATAATGATACACTAGACAATAAGCATATTATAAACAATCACAGGACAATATTTCTCTCACACAGTGCCAGTGCACATGCTATACAGAGAGGTCCAAAAGAAAATCTGGAATATGAATTTGAAGCTCAGGAAAATAAATTACATATTTGGGACTCATCAACATATAAGTATATGTTGAAGTTAGTGGAGTGGTTAAGATTCCCTTAGAAGAGTATTAGTAATAAAATGCAGACAGAGGACAAAATCTTGAGAAATAATACCTACAGGATAAGGGGATTCGTAAGCGAAGACTGAGAAAGCAGGGTTGGAGCAAGGAGTGGTGGTGTTTAAATAAGATGTATTTAATGCCACAGAGTGGTCAGGCAGGACCAGGATTAAAAACGTTTACTAGGTTCGCCTCAGGAAGTGATTGGTAACCTTTGCATGAATGGCTTCTGAGGCAAAGTAATAACTATTAGGTTGCATTGGGAACCTTAAAAAGTAACAGGTGTTTGCACTTGTAACTTTCTTTATCAAAGTAACAATTATTTGAATATAAATCAACATTTTTAGCCAACATATTTCTTATCCAAGTTTCTATTTTTCCACATTCCAAAAAGTTAATGCACTTTTGGAGGAAGGGCAGTGGAGTCATGTTTCCTTTATTAAGAGAGATGGAAAGGATTGGTTAAGAGACATTCGATATGCTTTATTTGGCAGTGGCAGCACAAACCTTCGCTGAATTTTGAAAATGTTTGCTTGCCTGCTAAAATCAAAGTGGTTTGCAGGGCAAAAGTTTGGAACATGACTGTGGAACTTCACAGATCGTTTATCAATTTCGTCACGACCCCTCAACTGGTCTGGCTTGCACTCACTCCTCTGTAGTTGATCATTCTTCACCTCAGTAGCTTCCAATAATTCAGGACAAGCTATTTGCTTGTTTTATCATCCAAAAGTCCCTGCAGTTTGTTTAATTCGTATGCCTAGAAACACTTTTTTATGTTGTTTTATCATGAATGTTATTACAAATAATAGCTACCAAATACTGCTTCAAGCACATTACATGCATTATTTTATTTGATTTCCACACAGAAGAAAACCTATGGGAAGGGCTATTATCAATTCATAGATTAGAAAATGAGTACTAGTTCATATAGCCACTAAGTGGCAGAACGGGCTTGAATCTGGGTATCTCTGGTGTTGAAATTCTTGCTCTTTACTAATTATCCTGCTCCCCAGTTGTTTGAATGATCAACTATTATTATATCATTCCCTTCAATTTTAAGTTGCAGTTTTTGAAGTGATTTTTCTGCCTTCAAATTTGGTGCAATCATAAATTTAGGTACAATCAATTATGCATTTTTGTTCTAAAGTGTGTGTGTGTCTCCATTAATCTTAATAAGTAATTGAGATGCTTATTAAGATCTTAGGTACTTTTTCTATTACTCTTTGAAATGTCTAGCTAAAAATAATAAAATGTTAATCGTATATAAAAGCCTGGAAGTTAAATTCCAAACTCAAAGCAATCACGTTTTTTAAGGAACAAATTAAGTGATTACTAGTATTTTCCCCAGCAAATATCTAATCTTTCTTTCTGTTGTTATTTATTTAACCATGTATAAGATGCTATCTCAACAATAGCCATTCTTATTTTCTTTTAACAAATACACCTTATACATTGAAATATATTCTGTGTGCACCACAGCCCATTTTAGACACTGAAATAGCTCAGTTGTGAATATATTACATGATTCCACCATTTTCTAATCTCTGATTTATATTTTCAATGAGAGAAGTTAAAAATGTTTTAGAGAAGAGTAAAAGTGAACAAATCTTAGGAGTGAAAACTGGGAATTTCTGAATCGACTGATTAAAAATGTACCCACATTTTTAATCACTCACATGTGGATTTGAGTGATAAGGGTTTATTTGATGGAGAATAGGACTACTTAGGCCAAAAGTGTTCTATTCACAACTAAAGCTTCTGTGGCAAAGAAAAGCTATTAAAGGGAATTGTTTACTAGAATCATGCTAAATACCTACACAGGAGCAGATCTGCTGCTGCGCTCTACATGGCATTGAGCTCCACCTATTGCGAGTGCATTGTTGCTCTTTTGAACCATGTAGATCATAGTTTTATCCATGCAATAAAAGAGCCTTGTATATCTTAGTCACACACAGTAAAAGAAAAGTTGCCCTGACTTTCTATAGGATCAATAGAAAATGTCGTCTGCATAAAAATCAGGGCCTTCTAGGAAATAAAATTTTCTTTCTTCACGTTTTTTTTCAAGCCTCTACACCTCCATCCATAATCAGATGCATTTCTAGGTCTATAATACAATTGAAATTTGTAAACTTGAACACTCTTTTCAGGTCAGAGTCAGATCAGCAATAGAACTCTGCTAAAAACGGTTACTGGATTCTGAACCCTCCACACCTCTGAAACTCACCAAAACCTGACACAAAACAAATCCCTTGCTCCCTTGTAGAGCATGCTGATGGGTATCAGATGGTTGAAATGAAAACACCACTTGGGACAAAATGTGTATTCACTGTGTGAATGATCTCTTTTTTTCTGGGAGGCTGAAATACCTGCTGTTTTTCAAGCTGTCAGTAAATGTGAAGAGTAGATGCCTGTAAGTTTTTTTTTCTTTCTGTCTTTCATGACATGTGGAGTGTTTTCAGGCTGTATAAACTCTGAAAACACTAGAAATGGGCTCAAACATTCATCAATAACACTTTATAGTGAAATATAGCTAGTTATCTGGAACAGAGCAAGAATCCATTGAAGCCTAAAAATGCTGCCCCGCAAAGGTTTGCTCCAGGGCTAGGATCAACGTCATCAGTGAAATACAGGGCAATGCCACGAAACCCTCTGAGATGTGATGGCAATCTCTTCAACCTCTCTTGGATCCTGTCAGTTACAGTCTAGTAGGATTCTTCCTGCAGTAGGAAAAGTCTCTGTCTGTAAGGGCTTTCATTTTGCCACTGCCTCTCGGTTATTGAGTGTCAATCAAAACATTTTTTTTTTCTTTTTACCAGAAGAGTAGCCCCTTGAGAGAGATGTCTCCAAGGGTTTTGAAATAAATGCTCATCTATCTGGGTTCTGGTAAATCCCTGTAAGCTTCCATCATTGGGTTGGTTTGCTTAGTGAAACTTAAGGGTCAGGTACCAGCTCCCAAGATTCCGCTAGTGTAAAAAAAAATAAAAAATTAAAAAATTTCTAGTAAAACATTTCATATTCCCTGTATGTTTATAAATGAAAAATGGACCCATCTGTCTAACTATTATGACAATTATGACAACTTGTTTATGGAAACCATCCAAAGCTCTAAAGTAGAGGAATAGACTGTGGATAGGTAGGTATACTGGACATGGGTTTGTTCTAATTTTGTTGGCATTCTCAAAAGGGGTGGGAGTGGGGCACAGAACTGTGGGGCTTGGGGCCTTTGACTTTCCTTCAGTTGATTCTAGATCATCTTGATTGTGTCCTCGGGGTTGACTTCAACATATACGCACTATACTGATGACTGTCTCTTTGAGAAGCGGGTCTGTGGTTCCCTCTAGGGGAATCATTGGTGGAATTCCAGCTACCCTGAAAGAACTCAGTCATTCGGGAAAAATGGATTTCTTTACATGATGCACATGTACAATGTACACTCACACATTCCCACAATTATATACACATTCATGCTTATATATGTACACATAATATCCATACATATATATGTGTATATATTTCCATGAGCTTTAGGAGAGATGTTATACATCATTACTTGTCATGCTTTTTTTCTGGATGAATAATGCTTTATTTTCTTAATGTGATCATAGTAGCCTTAGGTCAGTAAGAGGGCTCCAGACAGAAGCCAGGCTTCACTCTAATACTTATGTCACATCTTTGCTTCAGAAGGAGGTCTCAGGTTATGCACAGAAGTATTCTGAGATAAAGTCTGGTTAGGGAGGAATACAGGAAGAAATGGAAAGCTCTCACATTATCAAGGCACCATTTGTCCTTCACTATTTTTAAATATCTTTCTTGCTAGTTACTCTACCGTGGATCTTACACTTGTCACCATTATTTTGGTGTCAAACTTAAGACTATAAAATCTTATTAGAAGACATAAGGGTGAATACATATGTTAAGACATGGTGATGCCAACCTAAGGGGTAACAAAGAGGGTACTTACAGCCCTTCATTTAAACATCCCCCAATGTATCTGGTTAATGTATTAACTTGTTACTATTTAGAAGAAAATAAACAAATTAAAAAAAGGCAAAGTAAGAATTGGGTGAGTGAGAGGGCAAAATAGAAAATATCTGGGACTGTACTGTCCAATAAAGTAGCAACTAGTCACCTGTGACTGTTAAATTTAAATCTGAATTAGTAAAAATTAAGTAAAATTAAACATTCAGTTCCTCAGTCCTACTATCCACATTTAAAATTGTCAATAGCCATATGTGGCTAGTGACTACCAGGTTGGACAGTGCAGCAGTAGAACATTTCCACCATTGCAGAAGATTCTGCTGGACAGTGCTGGTCTAGAGCATGTCACAAGTCCCAGGACGGAGTGACAGTGGAGATTCTCAGGAAAGATGAGGGTGAGAAAAAGGCCTGGGAATGGAGTGATGTTCCAGCAGGAGAGGGAACTCTGAAAGAGGGTGAAGGCATAGGGAAAGCATTTATATTATAGTGTTGCCTGGGGCCACCCAACTGTTGGCCATGGATCTCACCTCTTGACCCAAATATTTTGCCTTGTGTGGAGCATGATCCCACTAAATACTTGTTGAACCATTGAAAGGTAAGGTGAATACATTAAAAGGATGGAATGCTGTGGAGATTGGCAAGGTTGCTGACTGAAGGACTTTATTATTTCCATGAAGATTTCTGAGAGACAGTGCTTCAAGTGTTGGCAAACTTCCCCACACTGACTTTCAAGTAAAGCATGAGGACATCTGCTTCATATGCCTACTTCTTTTCTCACACCATCTGCACTATGTCCCAAGTCCTAGGATTCCCCAAGATCCTCAGCAGTGACCTCCTCTCTCTTCAAGGAAGGGTATAGTGGCATTATATTACCCATACCATTTGCACTTGAGCCGGTTCATTAATCTCCTTGTCAATGGCCATTATGATGCTCTGATATAAAGCCACCAGCACTACTGTGAAGATCCAGAGTGCTGTGGCGAATTCATTCCCGTCAAGCTTTCCTCTCCCCACAAGATGGGAGGAGCAAATTACAATTGGGTTTGAAAGGGATGGGTAACTTACCTGGTCCCTAGGGTTCAACAGCCTCCTGTTGCAGTGCCCACTGATTGGAGGGCTGACACAACTCATTTCCCAAGCCTGGATTTACTGTAATCCCTTGTCACAGCTCCATGATGAGGAAAGAGGGAAGGAAATTTTCATCAGTGCAATGAATACTTGTAGCAGCTACTTGTAGCGACTCTCTAACACACACATATGCACATACATGTACACACACTCACACATGTTAATACATCCCTATCCATTTTCATGGATTTATACAGTTATTTCTCTGTAAGTCTCAAAGCGAATTTGGAATACCTGTCCCTAGTCACCTTACCCCCGTCCCCCCGCCGCCATTTCTCTCAACTCAATCTTGATAGTGTTTTAAACACAGAGAGGAAGGAACTCCCACTGTGTCATCGGTGTACCATAGGTGAAGTCAATGGGTGTATTCTAAACAAATGAATCACCAGGTTGTTGCCTTCTGAGAGTGTGTTGGGCTCTACATATTTTATTATTTGAATGTAAGAGGCAGATATTGAATGATATGACAGAAACTCTGTAAATTATGAGTAGCATTAAAATTTATCAAATAACCTTCCTGAATTTCAAAAGGCAACAAAATACTTCACATTTTCTCTTTTGAATTATGAAGCAAATTTTACAAATTAAACTCAAAGCATTCAAGATTACATCTACTGAAAGCATATTAGCTGTTCCTTGGAGTGTGCGGTGGGCTGGGGCTGGGGATTCACTGCAAAAGGGCACAAGAAAACATTTTAGGGTAAGGGAATTGTTCTATTTCTTGATTGTGGTGGTAGTTACACAATTATTTACAGTTAACAAAATTTATCAAACCATATACTTAAAATGGATGATTTTATTTTATATATACATCCTATTTTAAAAGTTAACATAAAAATTCAAAACACTCAAATCACAACTCAGAATTTGCAATTATCATTAGGTATCTAAAATGACTTAAATAATAAAGACTTTAGAATGTTGACTCTTTTAAAAAATTGTTACCATAGATATTTATATGTGTGTGTGTTTCAAAATCATATAACTAAATGGGAGTCTTCCCCATGAGATATCGTTTAAGTGAAATCAAACATCACAGATGAATAGCAGAGATTATCAGTCCTTTCTAGGCACACAGAAGGCCGTACTTCCCAGCCCCTGTGCAGTCAGCTGGAACTTTGTGATGTTTCAGTCCAATGGACTGTTAGTGGAAGTGACATGTATGGAGAGAAAATCTCCTGTATGATCCTTCAGGGCTCTAGTTTTCTGCCTAAGTAATACTGAAAGCCATAAGTTAAGATGGAATATAGCAAGATGATGGAATCTCTCTCAGACAAAGACCTTGAATGACTGGAACAGATCTCATTCCCAAACTGCTTTGGACATTCAGCACAAGTTAAAAAACAAACCTTTCTTGTATTAAGCCACTGAGATATGATGATTTATTTGTTACTACAGTGTAACATAACCTGTGATGACTAAGGATATGTTGCCATGATTTCAAAACTGTCAGAGTCTAATGACCACAAGTCCATTTACAGATGGCATCACCAGAGAGTCTGGATTTTGAAAAACACACTACGAATAGGTACTATTGACAGAAGAGGTATTAAGTTGATGACCTTCAACTTGGTAATTCATACTTCAGAAGAGAGAGAATACACAATAATAGCCTGAATAGACATTATAGTAATGTACTTACAATCTGAATGCTCTAGTATATTGTGATATTGCCTATTGATACCCCCGTTAGAGGCAGAATTCATCTGAAAATCTTTTATCTCCAGATCAAAATATATAACTATGAACCCAGTGCTCCTCTAATAACACGGGGCATATAAGACAGAGTAGGAAATTTATCAACTGATGTAACATTCGAGTTGAAGCTTGTTTATTAGTCCTTCTCTTCAGTAGAGCATGATCAGTAACATAGAGTCTGGGTTTAAATTTTGTCCTTTAGGGAAGTTAATTAACTTTTCTGTGCCTCAGTTTTCATATCTGTAAAATAATAATAGTTATCCCAGAGGTTGTGATGAGGACTTCATGAATTAATATACGTAAAAATCTTAGAACAATGAGGGACACAGAGTAAGCAAGAGGCAGTAGGCTTATTATTTGACCCCATGGACTCCTTACCTGCCTGTCTGTCTTCACCTATCAGCACTATCCCACTTTGGCTGATTTCCTGAACCATCTACCAAGATCAGCAGGATTTGTCCAACTCTCTTTGCCTAATTGAAGTCATGGTTCTGACCTATCTTCATTCACACCATCCCATTGCTACTTCCATTCCTGCCCCAGCATGCCCTCTAGAGAGGACAATTCACTAATTTGTTTACCAGGAACCTATACTAGGTGTTGGGGGATTATTGTGGTGAATGGAATTTACTTTCTAGCTAACTTCAGTTTTTGTCAAACTTTAAATTCTCTGTTCAGTTGCAACAAAAATATGAGAATGCAAAAACACAAAGTGAAGAAATGATGAAAACTAACACATGGTAAACATCTTGGAAAACTTATTTGGAAAGTTTGAGATAAAAGAACAATATATCCATATAAAACAACTATAAAACCATAAAAAATCATAAGCATTGTGTACTGAAGCAAACTTATTAGTCTGCCCTCAGGGAGTGTGAATTCTATGATTCTTACCTCTTCCAGTATCTTGCTACCTTTTACCATTTTACATCATTTAACAAGTGGAGTTCAATTTCTTGCTAAAGAAATGAATTCTTGGCCCTGTTGATATTTTTACTCTTTGGTATCTGTGTCAGGTGGTGAAATCTCTTTAGTGCTGCTCAAAATCCATATTACTGTTAGCAAATATTCAAATGTTTTAAAAGAATTTATTATTCAAAAGCAGCTAGAGAACCAGTTCAGCAAATCACTAGCAGTAGTAGTTCATAGTAAACACAGTGAAGGGATGTATTGATCAGAAAGACGTGAAGAAGTATATAGTGGGTTTCCCTGGGAAAAAAAAAAAATGAAAAAATCAAGCCAGAGGCAGCCAAGTGGAAAAGACTCTGTTTCAAATAAGTGAGAAGATGGTTATGTAGGTTCATGCTGCTGATAAAGAAATGCACCCTGTGACTGCAATCATTCTGGTTTTTGTCTCAGAAAGAGAAGCTGGCAAAGGAATGGAGGGAAAAGGCATTTTCTTTTCCATTGAAGCCCTTTTCATTTGTAATGAGGATGCTGACCACAACTTAATGATTATGAAATTCCATGGCAACTAAGAATTAATCTTGCTGGAAAAGTTGAAACCACTGTATGGAGGAGGAAAAAGATGGAATTACACCTCATGGAGCAGCAGAAACAAAAGTGAGTAAGTACAGATTTAGGTAGCGTTTAACTTGGATTCTGTTTAATATCCTGCAATTGTGATTGGCAAACAGGTATCAATTATACTTTTATGGTGAGGTCCTTGAATTTTGATTTATATCTTTTCAATCTGAAATCATTAATATTTTTATGTTAAACTGGCTCAGCGAGAATCTATTTTTGGTTTTGAAAACTCTGCTTACTAAAGAATTTCAGGATCCATTATGGATCTCAGGTTAATCCCTCCACCATTTTACTCTGACACTTAACCATGTAAGCAAGTTAGTCATGTATACTCATTTCAGGCAGTGTATACAGGAAGTGATGTTAGTGATTGTCCCTGCACCCTTCCCCCATCATAGAGGTAATTCCAGTATATGTGTTTTTATTTCTATGTCACTTCTTCACGTGCAGGATTTTTCACTAAGGGATTGTGATGCGTTATAGTTGATGAAGTTCTGGGGCCCTTGCTTTAACTTTCATCTGGTGGTGCTACCTATTCAAGCAGTCTCATTCCTCTAAGTCTCACTGAAACACATGTGCAACAATCATTGAGTAAGAGTTTCTCTCTTGGTGTGGAAATATCATGTTATTAATATTGCATGCTACCTAGTAATCAGTTTTACTAATTATAAATATTTATAAACTACTCTAAAGTTGTGCGAGTTTTAAGGATAGGAATTAGGAGGTGAGAGTGGATTGCTGCAGTGGCTGGAGAACAGAGTATGATTATTTTAGGTTCTTCCTCAAAGTCAAGGTAATAGTGCCTTAGAGTTTGTTTTTTGTTAGTGAATCTAAACTTTTTATAATAAAGGAAAATATAAGAAAACCATTGGGGTCTGTGTCATAAAGAGCACATGAAAGCTTTGACAGTATTGAATAAGCAGAGAGAAGAGTACATTAGGCATTTGGATGAAGGACTGCAGGGTGGGGGGCAATTTGAGGGGCAATTGATAGGAATCCTAGATGGAACAAAGGAAACAAGTTCAAAATATTTAATTGCAACTTGGGAGAGACATGATCCTGAAAGGTTTCTAGGTAAGAGAAAACTGATCTCCTTATTTAAAATCTATGCTTGAAAAAGCAATTGATATCTTTTAAAGTGTATTATCTTTATCATGTCAGGTAGGTACCTTAACAAGAGCTATAAAGCAGTTCCTAGGTTACTTATAACCTTAGTTGCCCAGTCTGATTTTTCTAAGAAAGTCTTAATTTGGTCAACTGAATTCTCCCAACAATAGCATCTCTAACCCTTAGGCTAAGGAAGAAACACCCTCATCATTCTAAATCTAAAAAGTGAAAATGCATGTTCTCTATCCTTTGAAACTTTGATTATTAAATTGTTTTCTTCTGCTTTCTTTCCCACTGTAACTTCAGGAAATTTCAAGTTATACCAATTCTTCCCTGATGTTTGTTTCCATCACTCCCATCTTCTCTTCTCTCTCTATTCCCCTCATAATATGCCCTAGTCTCCAACATTATCATTCTGTTGTCAAATATGCCATCATGTGCTCTAATTTCCCTGATTCCTTCTGAATTTCTTGAGGGTAGTTAAATATACTTATTCAGGTAGCCCTATTTTCATTTCTATAATGCATGTTTTCCTACAGCATGGTAAACATACCTCTTGTGTAAGTAGACACAAATAGAGATAGTAACACACAAATGATTATAAATGGTACAGAGATAAACTTTTTATTTAAATAGTTATGTAGTTGTTAATATAATTTAGAAAAATATAACTTGCACTTCACATCCATGATTTGGTAGATATCTTTGCTTAATGTGAGGACCATGTGATTGCCTCTGTTAATCACATAATACCTAGGCAGCTTCATACTTGTGGTGGATTGAATTGTCTACCCCAGTTTGAACATGTTCTTGGTCTTGGCCAGCATTCTGGTGGATGTGGACCTATAGTAAATAAGATCTCTTTAAGATGTTACTTCAGTTAACATCAGTTAAGGTGTGGCCCAACCGAATCAGGTTGAGCTTTAATCCAAATTACTGGAGTCCTTTATAGGCTGAATGGAAGTCAGACAGAAAAAGAAGCCACGGGGAGCAGCTTGAAGCTGGAAGTCAATGGAACCTGGAAGAGAAAGGAGAAGCCACCACCATGTGCATGCCATGTGACAGAAAAGCCAAGGACCAAGGATCACTGGCAGCCAGCCCTGAACTTTCACAGTCTTCAGTGAGAAAGCATCACCTTGCTGATGCCTCAGTTTTGGACTTCTCCTTGCCTCAAAACTGTGAGACAATAAATTTCTATTGTTTAAGCCAACCAACCTGTAAGGTATTTGTTTTAGCAGCCATGAAATTAATACTTTTTTTTTTTCCGTCCTGTGGCCACAGGCTGTTTTTGTTTTTCCTTTGTCTGGGTATAGTGTACTTTGCTGATGGTACATGACAAGGAAAGACTCTTTAAGCCCCTCCCCTTCTTTGGGGCTAGAAGTTGTGGAAGATGGGAGAGTCTCAGTGTTGGGGAGTCAAATTAGGGCAAGGACTCCCCAGCAGCTTACTGCCTCTGCCTTCCTTTCATGCTATTGCTTGCATTGGTGTTCCAGGAGGGTCTTATTCCTTGCAGGCCATGGGGACCATAAGGTCCACCACACTGCTGCTGGAGTCAAATTCATTGTCATACCAGGAAATGAGCTTGACAAGGTGGTTGTTGAAGACAATTCCAGCCCCAGCATCAGAGGTGAAAGAGTATCTGTCACTGATAAAGTTACAGTAGAAAACCTTGTCCTCAGTGGAGACTGGGAGATCCTTTAGGAGGTCTTCCAATGCCTGCTTCACCTTCTTCTTGATGTCATCGTATTTGGCTGCTTTCTCCAGATGGCAGGTCAGATATATGATGGACACATTCAGTGTGAGGACAAGGAATCTGATGCCAGCAGGCCTCCTATTCAGTTCAGGGATAACCTTGCCTAATGCCTTGGCAGCGCTGGTAGATGCAGGGATGATGTTCTGGACAGTCCCAAAGCTGTTACATCACCATTGTTTCTTGGAAGGGCAATCCATTGTTTTCTGGGTGGCAGTGATTGTGGCATGGTCTGTGGTCATAAGTCCCTTCACAATGCCAAAGCTGTCATGTGTTTTAGTCTGCTGGGCTGCTGAGAACAATATACCAGAAATGGGTTGGCTTTTCGTTTGTAGTGAAAAGTTAACAAGCTTACCATTCAGAGGCCATGAAAATATCCAAATCAAAGCATCATCAGGTGATGCTTTCTCTCCAAAGACCAGCTGCTAGCGATCCTGGAGTCCTCTGCACATGGCTAGGCAGATGACAATGTCTGCTGGTCTCTCCCTTCTCTTCTGTGCTTTGTTGCTTTCAACTTCTGGGTTCCATGGCTTTCTCTCTCAGCTTCTGTGGCTTTCTGTTTGTGTTACATTCTCTTATAAAGGACTCCAATAAGAGGATTAAGACCCACCCTGGGACATGCCTTACTAAAGTAACCTAATCGAAAGGCCCTTAACTGAAGTGACCTCTGGTAAGTCTTACCCACAATAGGTTTATACCCACAGGAATGGACCAGCTTTAAGAACATGATTTTCTGAGGGTATGTACAGTCTCAAACCACCACACTCTACCCTCTGTACCCCTAAAAAACATACTTTTTCCATATGCAAATACATTCATTCCATCACAGTATTCGAAAAGTCTTAAATCATTTCAGTAACAATATTAAGTACAAAATCAGTTATGGGTGTGTTCTCCCTTAGGGAACAATTCCCCTCAGGCTGTAGGCCTGTGAAACTTAGAAAACAAGTTATCTGCTCCCAATATACAAAAGAGGGGCAGTCATAGAATAAAAATTCCCATTCCCATAGGGAGAAATTGGAAGGAAAACAGAGGTCATGGGTCCCAAACAGTTCCTAAACCTGACAGGGCATACTCCATTAGATTTTAAGGTCTGAAGGTCATCTATACAATGATGCCTTGTCTCTGGGCCTGATGGAGCAGCAGGCCCACCTTTTCCATGGGCTTGCACAGTGGCTCTCAGTTCCACACTCCTCAAGCATCATGGTAACAGCTGGACTCTAGGCCCCACCTTCCTCAAGTTTTGGGGTGATGGCCAAGCTCTCTGCAATATCCCAGGCATCTGAGAAACCTGGGGTGGTAACACTCTTCCTGAACAGTGGGGCAGTGGGTTCAATTTCTTCAAGTACCAAGACATATTCACCCTTTTCACATATTCAGTGGATCTGCCTTCTTGGCCCAAGAAGATGTCTTCAGTCCAAACCTCTGCTTCCGTGGTTCTGCCTTTGAAGTCATTTTTTCTTGCAATCTGTCCTTTTCCATCCCTTTTAATCCAGGCTGGCAGTGGTTCTGTTCATATAGATCTTGCAAAAACTGGTTGGTTTTGCATATAGTACACAGGGGTCCAAACAATCAGACAGTAGGACTTTTCACAAATCCTTTCTGGATAACTGCATTTCCAATCCTGACTTGCATTGAAATGGAAGACTAGTTCTATGTCCAGTTAAAATCTCACATGAAGCATTATTCCCTGGGGACTCACTTTCCAGAAACTTAGAATTTTCTAAACCATCATTTTCTGGTTTCTTTGTGCCCAAAAATTCAGTTCTTAGCTTTTCCCGTTCCATTCACATTTTACTACAAGCTTCAAGGAGAAGCAGGTCACACTTTCCACATTTAGTTTGGAAATCTCCTCAGCTAAATATCCAAGCTCATCACTTTAAAGATCTTCCTTCCATCGTACATCAGTACACAATTTTGCCAAGTTCTCTGTCACTTTAAAACAAGGGTCACCTTTCTTCCAGTTTGCAATGACACATTCATCATTTCTTTCTACAGCTTCATTGGAAGTACCTTTAGCAGCCATATTTCTACCAACAGTCTCTTCAAAGCAATCTCGGCCTTTTCTATCAAGCACCTCACAATTCTTCCAGAATTTACTCCTTACCCATTTATAAGGTCATTCCCACATTTTTTTGGTATTTGTAATAGCAGCATCCCACTCCTGGTACCAAAATCTGTTTTAGTCTGCTGGGCTGCCAAGAGCAATATATTAGAAATGAGTTGGCTTTTACAATGGGGGTTTATTAGCTAACAAGCTTATAGTTCCAAGTCATGAAAATGTCCAAATCAAGGCATCATCAGGCAATTCTTTCTCTCTAAAGACTGGCTGCCTGCAATCCTGGAGTCCTCTGTCATATGCTACATGGTGGTGTCTGCCGGTCTCTCCCTTCTTGTCCAGGGTTTTGTTGCTTTCAGCTTCTGGCTTTGGTGGCTTTCTCTCTCAGATTCTGTGGCTTTCTGTCTGTATTACATTCTCTTATAAAGGAGTCCAATAAGAGGATTAAGGCCCACCCTGGGACATACCTTACTGAAGTAACCTAATCAAAAGGCCCTTAACTGAAGTAACCTATCAAAAAGGTCTACCCACAATAGGTTTACACCTGCAGGAATAGACAAGCTTTAAGAACATGATTTTCTGGGCATACATACAATATCAAATCACCACATCATGGATAACCTTGGTTGGGGAGGCCAGGCAATTAGTGGTGCAGGAAGTATTGCTGACAGTCATGAAGGAGTTGTCATCCTTCTCATGGTTCATGCCCATCACAAAAACATGTGGGCATTGGCCAAAGTGGCAGAAATCATAACTCTTTTGGCTTCTTGTGAGCCCCAGTCTTCTCCAAAGTAGTAAGACACCAGTGGACTCCACAACATATTCAGTGCCAGCATCACCCCTTTTGATGCTGGTGGGATTTTCCTCCTAGAAGATGGGCTTCCCATTGATGACAAACTTCTTATTCTGAGCCTTGGTGGTGCCTTTGAAATTGCCATGTGTGGAATTATATTGGACATGTAGACTATATAGTTGAGGGCCAATTAAGGGATCATTGATGGAGACAACCTTTAATTTGCTGGAGTTAAAAGCAACCTTGGTGACCAGGTGCCCAATAGAGCCAAATATGTTTATTCTTACCTTCACCATTGTGTCTCAGGGACATGGCTGGCATTGCACAAGCAGATACAGCTGTCAGTCAAATGAGGAGAAGCAGAAAGCTGGCCACAGGTTTTCAATCCATTCTTTCCCTCTTATAAGCTGCTATCACCCATGTTTCATGTTGTCTATAAAATAGGAGAATTATTTTCTGTTTCTTTGTCTTCCTCCAAAAAAGTACACTGGACTTTTTCATTTTAGGATTTCACTTTTAATCACTATGAAGAAAATGAATGGAGGTACAAAAATAACCAACATGGACAAAACACAGCATGTCAAATCTTGTAAAGTGTTTATGGTGCTTTTCCTTGATCATAGTCCTACTCTTGATTTCTTTGATGTGATTGCAGAATATCTGGTGCTGGAAGTCCCTCAATGGTCTTTGTCTTCTGATGTAGGTTGGATGAAGATTAAGCTGCTCAGATTGTGACCCTAGATAGATGTGGGTTGGCATTATTCTAGAGTTGGGTGAGATTTTTGCCTGCTTTTAGAATCTGCTTCCTACATTTCCTACTCACTCAGTTCATCTGCTTTGCCCTGTGTATAAAAGTCTTTTGTGGGAGTGTCTTCTAATGATTTGGGTCATTCTTTGCCTTTGACAATGCCTTCTTGCCCCTCTGAGAGAGTCCCTATCTGAAAGCTAAAGAAGGTATTTGTCCTTTTGCATGTCTATCTTACCCTCAAGAATCCTTCTCCTGGCGTTTCAGATCATCTACACTGATCTGAAAGCTTCTTTTGCTGAATGCTCCAAGTGTCCTTTTCTTTTACTTGACCCAGATTGACTACCCCATAACACAATATTGATCATGTAGTATAATCTTTGCATTGTATAGCCACTTTATATCAGTATTCAATTTTCTTTGAATTTTGTTTGCTTCACATCCATCAGCTTGTTGTTAAGACTGACTGTACCTTTAGTATAACAGATTTCCCCATCTATTATTAAAAGCACATATCTAAGCACCATCTTTAGAATAGCTGTGTGATCCTACAATTGGTTTATTGCCTTCATAATTGCCTTATATTTCCTCCATTCTCAAGCTGCTAGAAGATTTGCCTCTTTCTTGGATTTTTAGTGAGTTTTAATTCTCAATTCAAGGGAAATCACAGTTTGTAGGGTCCTTGGAGACGTGCCCTTAATCCACTTAATGATTTAGATTAGTGGTTCTCAAACTTTAATAATCACTTGGAGAGTTCTTTTTAAAAATAGAGTCTTAGGCACCACCCTGGGACTGTAACTAAATAGATCTGGGTTAAAACCCAGGATATTTTTAAAAACTATTGTGCCAGGTGATACCAATGCAGGTAAAATGTAATTACATTCTTAGGAAACTGAATTGACACTTTGGTTCTGGCTCTCACCTCTGTCCTCCATATTGGGCTCTCTAATGATCACTTCTTTCTTTTGATGTCCCCACTCAGTTCACTCAGAAATATTAGGTTTATTCAAGCTTAACATGTAGAAACTACTGTAGGCATAATTTTCACCAAGGGAATAAAAGGCTTTTTTCCTCACAAATATTTTTAACTTATATTTAAAAAGCGAGCAAGGTATTTGGAGATGAAATAAAATTTTGTATTACTTGCAAGCTGTCATTCTAGTCAACACATATTTTTAAAATTAATAAAAAATATTGAATGCACACTCATATTAAAATTATTTGATTATATATTTCACATACACACAGAAAATTGCAGAAAATAATATAATAGACACACATGAAACCAACATTCTGTCTTAACATGTTAACATTTTGTCACATTAAAAAAACTTTAATGTTCATGTTTTAAGAACATGATACCCATGTGTGTTTTTATTTGTAAACAATAAATAGTATTGCTTTGGTTACTTTTAAATTTTACATAAGTGATATGTAATCTATGGTTCCTTATGTAGCTTTTTAAAAATCAGCATTGTTTTTAATATTATTCCATGTAAACCTAATTTGGTTACTTCAAATTTTGTGTATTATATTCCATTTTATAAGTAGTCCACAATTCACTTTTCATTCTTTTAATGATAATTATTTAAGTGTTATCTATCTATCTATCTATCTATCTATCTATCTATCTATCATATCATCTACCCATTTTCCTATTGAAAAGACTGCTGAATTGCACAGGTGTGCTTGAGTTTCTTTAAGTTTAGGTTATATCACCTAGATGTGACTGCTATGTAATAAAGTATGGTGGTTTGGAGTTGTATGTACCCCAGAAAAACATGTTCTTAATCCATTCCTGTGGGTGTGAACCCATTGTAAACAGGACCTTTGGATGAGGTTCCTTCAGTTAAGGTATGACTCAAATGAACCAGGATGGGTCTTTAATCCTCTACTGGAGTCCTTTATAAACAGAATGAAGTTCAGACGTGGACAGAAAAAGCCACAGAAAGAAGCTGAAATTCAACGGAACCCAGAAGAGAAGGGGAAGCCAGGAGCAGGCGCCATGTTCATTGTCATGTGACTGAAAAGCCAAGGTCCAAGGATCACCAGCAGCCAGTCTTAGCACACCACAGTCTTCTGGGAAAAAGCATTACCTTGATGATGACTTGATTTTAGACTTCTCCTAGCCTCAAAACTATGAGCCGATAAATTCCCATTGTTTAAGTCTACCTATTGCATGGTATTTGTTTTAGCAGCCAGGAAACTAAAACAAAGCCTGGGCATTTGCACGTTGAAAATTGGATATTTAAAATAAAAGCCAATGAAAATAATCAAACTAAATTTTTACTATATTTCATTAAACATTTTTATTGAAACAACCCACTTTTTGACAATTTCTATGACTTATCTATTCCTTAATTTGCCTAGAAAAATCTTTCAGAGTTCTAACAAGGAGTGCATATAATTTTTATTCTATTTTTTCAGTTAACATAATTGCATATAAAATTTCATTCATTCTACAAATTTATTCTATAAATGTTTAATTAGTGCCTCATATGGGCTAAGACAAATCCTGGGAACAGGGACAGAAATTCCTGCCTTCTTAGATCTTACATTGCATTTCACCTGTTCACATAGATTGTAACTTTATCATATAATTAGCAATTAATATTAAATAATATTAATATCCTGTGGTTTGCTATCCATTTCCTCAGGGAATTTTGACAATTTTTTAGGTTGTATATTATTTAGAAGTGTATACATGCATGACATTCAAGTTTGAATTAAGGACTGAATTTGACTAATGTGATATTATAATGGGAGGGGTTTATTTAATTAATGCCCAGATAGACTTAAAATAGGCCAGATCTCAACTATTGTATTACCAGCATCCATGTTTAAACTCCCTTTGCTCTCCGCTTACTCTCTACAACTCATCTCATACCCTTGGTTGTCAATAGTAGTAATGGATGTGGACTTTAGAGTGGGCTAACTCTCTTGGCTCACTAGATATATGAACTTGGGCAAATGAATTTATCACCTGTGTCATAGTTTTCTCTTCTGTAAAATGGGGATATTAACACATTCAGTTAATATTTGGAAACGTCGTTAAAGCAGTAAGTGTTAGCTGACTGCTGTAAATCTCTGGTTTATTTTTTTAAATTTTTTTTTATTGTGGGTAAAAATCAAATTTTTCACAATACATAACAATATTTGTAAAATGATATCTCTGGTTTTTAAAAGGCTAAAAGTTTCTGCCCACTTCCTAAAGCAAGTTACCTGAGGGATTTATAGAGACTGAAAAAAGCTGAAAAAAAGCCCTTAATGAGAACATCATGACTTTGCTTTCTTTGCAAGGAGGCTGAAGTCCATGATCGGCATCCTGCGTAGAGTCTTTGGCTTGCTGCACGCTGTGCACCATAGTTACCTTCCATCTGATGTCTGCCTGGAGTGGTGGGCTCTAAGAAAGGAAAGGGAGTCCGATAGGCAGGTGGGTGTACAAGAGAGAGAGAGAGTTACAGAAGGGACTTAAGCCAAGAAGCTATAGCTAGTAAGAACAAATGCATCCACTTTGAGGGTTTTACCTGATAGTTTAGCAGATTATTTTCTAAAATGTAAAAATCAATTAGGTCGTTAGTCTGCTCTCACTACATGTAAACACACAGGTCATTTATTCACTCACCCAGGTCAAGTAGTCTAAAGTGTAAGAAAGGATAAAGTAACAACCAAGTCTTCACAGAAAAGTTCTTAGCTCATTTTGCCTTTTGAAAATGCTTATTACCACTCATTGCCCACCAGGAGCCTTCTCCCTCTCTCACTTCTCCTTTTTCCTCCCTCTCCCCTTTCACCTCTCTTTATTCTTCCATACCAAATAAACTTCTAGCTACGGGGAAAATGAAGTAATTTAAACGTGCCTGCATTTATTTCTTCAAGTTGCTGTTTGAGTTCGGTTCAGGCATGAATCAGAAACATGGTGCTGGCAAAGAGTTAAGGAGTGAATTCTGTATGCAGTGGGCTTCTATGAAGTCACTGATTAATATAATTAAAAGCTCGAGTTAATTGCATTAGTTTCCATTAGCTTTCACTGTATACCTACCTTCCCAGGACCTGACTACCCATCCCCTTGGGGCTCTGGTCCCACGTTTATTCAAGCGAGATGGCTGCTTTCAAAACCGAACCTTTCATCAATCCCCCATTAATTAGCTAAATGTCGCATCGGCTTATGCCTTCATGCCTGCCAGCCAGGCAGCAGCATCAGGAGCACAGACCTCACGGTCCTCTTTCCTCCAGCCTGGTCATTGGTATTCCAGGACAAGTCAGCTTACTGTAATTTGAAATTGGTCTGCCATCCCATTAGGAATCTGCCCGATCAATACCAAGTGAATTAGAGTTTTAGTGATCTGATTAACTCCCCATTATTTTCTACCCCGGCTGATTTAGAATGCATGATGAGACAATATTCCAGTTTCTTTGCTTTATCCCAGTTTAAGTGAAATATAGACATCTAAGGAAGCAGTGCCTGTGCATTTGATTTGGCTTGGCTGTAATAAAGTCAAACACCATGAGTATCTCCCTCATCAAGAGAGTCTTAAGCGACTGAGGGTTGCCTCCCATTTGCCACGTGAGGAGCCGTGAGTGGCAAGGGGAACAAATAGGTGGGAGCTCTGACTGCCCATCTTTCATCTGTTTGGTTCTATCATCTGCAAAGGCTTGTATAAAGCTTTTAGCAGGGTGGTTTAGTTATTTGTCATATGATCAACATTAGCAGCTTTGTGACTGAAAATACAGAGTCATGTGGTTGGAAGGCAGTATATATTTCTCTCCCAAAGGCACAAGAGGTTCATGACAGTAGAGTAACTAAATGTATCCTGATGACTGCAAACAAGCACTCTAGCCAGTCTAGCCAAATGCTGCCCTGGGGAAAATGCACGGTGCCCTCAGGGAGTGAATTGATCTTCTGGACAGCAAGGCTGTTTATGAGTGTGGGCCCAGGGCTTTAGAGGTATCTGAAAGGGCTTCAGCAAGTCAGTGTGTGGCTCCGAGAGGCTCCAAGAGATTCAAACTAGTGAAAAACACAGCAATATGAAATAATGCAGGCAAAGGAAATGCGTCCTTTGAAAATGCAGTTGCATTACTTTGTCATATGTTAGAATTTGGCCAACCATTGCCCCGTAGAGATTCTTAAATAATATATTATTTTTTAAAGATGTGGAATGTGTAATAGGTTTATCAATTGCTTTGATATTGGTCAAATGTTTTCAAAAATAAAATCAGCATTTTTCAAATATGCCTGAGCTATTCTTTAATGTAGCACAATATTTTCTCATGGATGATCCAAAAAATTTCATCTGGGCTTATATATGATCATAAATGATAACTCATTAATATGACCTACACTAAGCATCATCCCTTCTTCCTCTTAGTAATCTTTAGCAGTTTAGAATATTCTGTGTGCATGGAGAGGACATTTGGCTAGAGATAATATAATGTGATCTGTTATGTAATAACCTGGACTGGAACTCTAAATGTTTAGGAGTTCAGTAGTTTGGCATTGACAAATACTACCTTGGTGAGAGGTTTGAATGTCATTGCTATCTTCTAGTATTTTTGATCATCATTCAAATGAAAATTTCTGAATATCTTTGGTGTTTTGTCTCCTAATTATAGTTCATGCAAGCAAAGTTATAAAGGGGATTTACAAAGAGAAACAAGTTTTGCAGTCTTCTGGGTCAAAACAAAGAAGAGATTGTTCATCCTAAATTTGAACCCTCCTATTTACTAAGTAGGTTCACTTATTTGCCTTTTAAGCCAAAGTTTTTACATCAATATAATGGGGATAATATTGTGTGTATTATAGGATGATTTCATGTATTAAATACAATGATGCATATATAAAGTATTTAGCACATAATAAATGTCAATATTTGTTAACATTCTCCTTTTCTTCCCCCTCCCTACCCCTATATTCACAGAATCTGTGATAGTATTTTTCATGTCAATCTGAACTTTAAAATGATCTGTTCTAAAATCTTAAGTTGAAAAGAAGAATAGGTTACAGGACAAATTAGTTTTGCCAGACATTTTTATACATATGATATAAAAATGGAAAATTACTGGTATATTGCCAATATTCTGAATTATCTCAAATTTCTCATCTGGGAAAAACTGAAGTTTCATAGAGAAATGTTTCAAACTGCATCTAGAAACAGAATAGCCGAAGCTCTTTTGATTATTATCACAAAGCTAATCAGAGTCTCTGGTGGCAGCAAGGACCTGCAGCAGGACTCAGCTTTGATTCTATGGGTTCAGCAGAATTGTTTTTTGGTATGCCATGTGTCTTCATTTCCTTGGGCTGCTATAACAAACTATCATAAACTGGGTAGCTAAAACAACAGAAACTATTGTCTCACAGTTCTGAGGCTGGAAGTCTGATATGAAGGTGTTGGAAACACCCTGCTCCGTCTGAAGTCTGTTGGGAAGGATCTGCTCCATGCCTCTCTCCTGGCTTCTGTTGGTGGCTGGCAATCCTTGGTGTTTCTTGGGTTTTGGAAAAACTAAATCTCGGCCTCCTTCGTCACAAGGCCATCTTCTTTCTCTCCGTGTCTCCTCTCTTCTTCTTATAAAGATACCAGTCATGTTGGATTAAGGGCCCACCTTACTCCAGTATGATCTCATTTTAACTTAAAATTCATTTTCATTGATCCATTTCCAAATAAGGTCATGTTCACAGGTACTGGGAGTTAACACTCCAACATATCTTCTGGGGGACACAGTTCCACCCATAACACCGTGGTTTCTGATCTTCACCATGCTATCTTCTGCATGCAGAAACTTACATTCTGACAATAGATTTAGAAAGTTTTTATATTGTGATTCTATTTAGAGACTGAAGTCAAACATTCTTCCATTGCACTTACGATCAACTAAAATTCTCAAGCTTTTTTTTTTCCCCTCTACTTCTATCCTTATGTAATTGGTTCTCTTGTAACATGTAAAATCTATTTTTTTGTAAATAAGTGTTACTATGTTGGTAGACTTGGTGGTCTATTACAATTTGTTATCATCGTTTCCAATATTTATTGTATCATGCACACAGTTATCCTCCTAGCTTAGTGATCTCCAGCCACTGACAAAACATGGCACACAATGGCATTAACACTTGAACTGATTTTGATCCCTAAATCCACAAGTCTTGGTTGTGGGGGTTGAATAAACTTAAATACCAACTTGTGCTAGCATCCAGCCCACATTTTCTATCCTCTTACTACTTCTAATGATGTGCTGGATGTCTTCCACTTGCCCCTCCACACCTCACCCTTTCCCGCCCTACTCTGTCCTTTGGGAGGCTCACCTGCATGGACTGCATCAAGGGGTTCCTTAGCTACCTGGCTTCTAGTTGGGTTCAGCCAATGATGTGGAGGAGGTGCTGGCTGGAGAGGTGAGAGAGGGAGTGGAGTAAAGTTAGGTATTTATTCCCCTATCTCTGCCCTGCTGAGTTCCCATGGCTTGGCTGCTTCCCTTGACTCAAGTCCCTGGCTCCCATAGAGAGATTTTACACATCACAGGATTACTGTACATTTTGTGGACTAAGAGACAAAATGGACAGCTACCTTAAATATACAGCTATTATATTAATATCAATTTATGTCTATTAAAATTACTACTGTAGATATGCTGACTTGTACATAGGCAATGCATAAAAACATACATAAAATTTTATCATCTTTGGATCACTATATTTGATGATACCATACTATTGCATTTTAGTGATAGTTTGAATGTTGCTTGTATCTCGACATATAACCCAAGGTCACAATTAAGTTATTAAGTGGATGGTGAAAATACTCATACTTAGCACTTACATGTTGCTTTTCATCATTAACGTGTATGACAAATAGGAGATAATCAATAGCATAGCAGTGTATTCAGTAATGATCTCTTACTGTTGCTAGGTTCATTTTAGTTCAGAGGGCTTTTACTAGTAAGCCCATAAAATTAGTGACAAGTTTCAAGTTCATAGACATGATTTATTTGAGTAAATCTTTTCATGTCCCTTCTGCTTCCATGACATTGCATACTTGTCTCTTCACCTGCTTGGCTTCTCACTGGATGAGGAACCCCTAAAAGCAGAGATTGTGGCCTTTCTCTCTGCATCTCCAGTACCTTAATGGGATCTAGTGCTTGGTAGACATTCAAAAAAGTGCTTGTGGAGTTGATAAACCAATGAGCATTTAAAAATTACAGAGGTACTCATCAGTGTGTTTATTTCTAAATGTCTGGTGGGTGTCTGGGTGGATTGTACTTTTATTTATCTATTTTTTTTGAGGGGGGTCGTACTTTTAAAGTTGGGCATTTACAATCTCCCTTTCAAGAAAGAGAGGGTCACAGTTTGAAACTTTTTTGAAATGTATGCCAGTGTTTATTGAAAGCTAGAATATAGCTTGTACCAATGAAATGGCTACTTCCCACCATGTTAAAGGAGATGGAAGTCTGGTCCTCTGAACTTGCCACTTGCATCTCTCCTTGTTCCATAAATCTATACTAAATGAAGTCAGGTTGCTAAAGAACATCTTAGAGATTTTCACCAGCAGTGTGCAGTCCTTCTGCCCCTTTCCTCTGGTGCCTTGGACTTTGGGGAGAGTATTGGGTATGACCTGACTCTTGAGAGATGCTGTGGCTTTCCAAGGTGGTGAGTTGAACACCAATTTGTGGTAGTGGTAGAGAGTAGCCTTGACAAGCAAGATGTGGCAGGTTCAGCGTGTGTATCATCATTGCTTGTCAAGAC
>JAQZBX010017970.1:0-35053 GCA_029593785.1 Cabassous unicinctus | reverse complement strand
TTTGGAAGAAACATTGTGTGCATGAAATGCAAGCCCCTATCTGGAATACATGTCTATTCCAGTTAAAACAAATCACTGACCCGTCCATAATGAAAGTGGTCCAATGTAATCAACCTGCCACCAGGTAGCATACTGATCACCTGAGGGAAGGGTGTCATATTGTGGGCTGAGTGTGGGTCTCTTCTGTTGGCAGATTGTGCACTCAACAGTGGCTGTAGCCAAGTTAGCCTTGGTAAGGGAAAGTCCATGTTGCTGAGCCCATGCATAATCTCCATCCCTACCTCCATGGCCACTTTGTTCATGAGCCCATTGGGCAATGACATGAGAGGGTGGGGAAAGAGGCTGACTTTTAACCACAAAGTGGCTCATCTTATCCACTTCATTATAAAAATCTTCCTCTACTGAAGTCACCCTCTGGTGAGCATTCACATGGGACACAAATATTTCCATGCTTTTTGCCCACTCAGAAACAGCTATCCACATACCTCTTCCCCAGACCTCTTTGTCACCAGTTTTCAATCATGTTCCTCCCAAGTCTCTGACCATCCAGCCAAACCATTGGCAACAACCCATGAATCAGTGTACAATTGCATCTCTGGCCATTTCTTCTAAGCAAAATGAATATCCAGTTGCACTGCTTGAAGTTCTGCCCACTGTGAGGATTTGTCCTCACCAATATCCTTCATGGATATCCCAAAAAGGGCTGCAGTGCTGCAGCTGTCCACTTTCAGATGATACCTGCATATCATGCAGAACCATCTGTAAACCAGGCCTGAGTTTTCTCTCCCTCAGTCAACAGATTGTAAGGGACTCCCCAAGAGGCCAAAGCTGTGGGCTGGTAAGTAGAAGGTAACATGGCATGGGTGGGCATTTGGCTACTTCCTCATGCAACTTGTGCCTTCAGGATCCTCTTGAGACCCATCTCATATATACCACTTCCAATTTATTATGGAGTGGTGCTATGCATGCCCACCTTTATGGTTTGGTGTGTCAGACAATAACCAGCTCATGATAGCCAACTCAGGTCTCATGGGAAATTGATGGCACGTCGTTAAGCATTCAGTCTCTACTAAGGCCCAGTAGCAGGCCAAAAACTTTCTCAAAAGGAGAGTAATTATCTGCAGAGAATGGCAGGGTTTTATTCTAAAATCCTAAGTGTCTGCATTTTGATTCTCCTATAGGAGCTGCCAAAGGATCCAGACAGCATCTCTATGTGCCACTGAAACTTCCAGTACCATTGAATCAGCTGGGTAATATAGCCCAAGTGGTAGTACAGCTTGCACAGCAGCCTGGACCTCATGTTCTGGTATTCAATCAAAACTATCAGCTTTTCTAGTCACTCAGGAAATGGGACAGAGTAATATAGTCAAATGAAGAATGTATTGTCTCCAAAATCCAAAGAGACCAACTAAGCATTGTGCCTCTTTTTTGGACATAGAAGGGGCCAGATGCAACAGCTTATACTTCATTTTAGAAGGGATATCTCAAAATGCCCCACACCATTGAACACCTAGAAATTTCACTGAGGTGGAAGGCCCCTGTATTTTTGTTGGATTTATCTCCCATCTGATTTCATGCAAATGCCTTACCAATAATTCTAGAGTTTTTGCTACTTCTTGCTCACTAGGTCGTATCAACATGATATCATCAATAAAATGGACCAGTATAATGTCTTGTGAGAGGGAGAGATGATCAAGGTCCCTGCAGACAATATTATGACACAGGGCTAGAGAGTTGACATACCCCTGAGGTAGGACTGTGAAGGTATATTGCTGACCTTGCCAGCTGAAAGCAAACTGTTTCTGGTGGTCCTTACTAATGGCAATTGAGAAAAAAGCATTTGCCTAATCAACAGCTACATACCAGTTACCAGGGGATGTGTTGATTTGCTCAAGCAATGATACCATATCTGGGACAGCAGCTGCAATTGGAGTCACCACCTGGTCAAGTTTAGGATAATCTACTGTCATCCTTCAAGATCCATCTGTTTTCTGCACAGGCCAAATAGGAGAGTTGAATGGGGATGTGGTGGTAATCACATCCTTCAGATCATGGATGGTGGTATTAATTTCTGCAATCCCCCCATGAATCCAGGATTGCTTTTGATTTAATATTTTGCTTGGCAGAGGCAGTTCTAGGGGTGTCCACTTGGCCTTTCCTACCATAGTAGCCCTCACTCCACAAGTCAGGATCTCATGTGGGAATTATGCCATTTACTAAATATGTCTATTCCAATTTTGCATTCTGAACCTGGGGAAATAACCACAGAATGGGTCCAGGGACCCACTGAACCTACTGTGAGATGGACCTGTGCTGAAACTCCATCAATCACCTGACTGTCAGAAGCCCCTCTTCTGATTGGTGGACCCCAGTGATATTTTGGGTCTCCTCTAATTAATGTCATTCCTGAGCCATTGTCTAATAATCCCTGAAATATCTCATCATTTCCTTTTCCCCAATGCACAGTTACTATGGTAAAAGGCCATAGGTCTCCTTGGGGAAATGTGGAAGGAAGATTAACAGTATAAATTTTTGGCAATTTAGCAGGATCCTTTCCCAAGGGGACCTGGCCTTCTCCTCATTCAAGGGGCTCTGGGTCTGTAAACTGTCTCAAGTCTGGAAATTGTTTTAGAGGCCATGATTTTCTGCAATGGTAATTTGAGTTAGAGTTTTGTTCATTCAACCTAGAACTCTTCTGCTTATACAGATCCAAAAGAAATTTAGTAGACTGCCTATCTCTTTCACTTCTAGGTACCCCATGATCTATTAGCCCATGCAATAACTCTGTGCAACTCAGACTATTTTGAGTACTGCTTTGAATCTGCCCTTCATTGTGGTAGCCACATCCACCTTATCGTTGGTGATTAACTGCTAATATTTGACTTTACTGGACTTAGAGCTGATCATCCCCGTAATGTTTAAGGATTATAATTCCATTAAGCCCTCCCTACATTAATATCTGGACTACAGAGAAGAGCAACCATAAAGCTCTTCAGGGAAGATGGAGTTAATCTTACAAATTCATTCCTCACAGTCCTTGTTAAATGTGTGTCATCTGGACATTCCTGGGGTGGGTAGGCAGGTCCATCTCACAGTATAACATTCCAATATCTCTAAGCCTTTGAATTCCCTCTTCTACAGTATACCAGGGCAAATCAGGCATCTCAACCTCAGACATGCTAGGACATCTTTTGGTCCTTGCTTCAGCCAGTCACTCAAACTGTTAGAGCCCATCCTAAACCCCTCAGGGTACAACACTGTATCCAGAAATTTTGCTTGGTGAGCTCTTGTCAATAAATTCAGCATGATCTAAATTTATATTCCTTCCACCATTATCCCACATATATTCTCCTGATTTCTCTATATATAAGTTGGAAAACTCATGCAGTTTTTTCAGAGTATAGCGTACTTCTTCATGGGTAAAACTTTGTATTTCACCTTTGAGGGCTTGTGGCAATTTTAGTCTAGTAATAAGCCTTGAAGAGAAGAGGAGTGGTGGACGGTGGATAAGCAGAAGGATTAGAAATTTCTTGCAAGCTACTGACCTTGGGGCATTCCTTTGCATTTTCTTCTGGTGAGAAAGGATTAATCTCTTCAGGCAGGAGTTCAAAGACAGATTCCTCAGGACAGGGTGGAGGTAGGGCAGTATATTCTGGGGACAGGCTAATATGTACCTCAGGGCTGGGAAGATGTCTGGACTCCCTGTGGCAGGCTGGAGGCTGGGTGATACAAGGTTGACAATGTGTGGTCTCCACAGGGCAAGCCATCACAAGTTTATCTGGTAAAATATCAGCAGAATTTAGGGTTCCACTGTCCCCACCAATATTATCATCATCCCATATGTCTCCACCCCAATCCTCTGGGTTCCATTCCTTTCCAATCAATGCCTTCACTTTTATTGCAGATATCCTGTGGTGTTGAAATCTTAGTTTCCTTTGTAAATCTGCTACTCAAACAATGAGAGTCAGAGTTTGGTTCTAAAATATCTGAAGCCTGTGGCTGCAGGAAACAAGATTTTCATTCAGAGCACACATAGAAACTTTTACATCTTTCATATGGTGTTTAAGTTGCAAATTTGAAGATTTTACCTCATCTCTTTCTATTGTAACTGTATCCAGAGTATCTAGGAGGAGCTAGCCAACATCATTATACCTTTTGACTCCACAAAACTCTGTTAAGGTGTTGAAAACACTCTCACCCAAATCCTTGCCTCTTATAAATAAGGAAGTAGGGTAATCCAGTGATGATATTTTGTGTATCTCCATTGCCAACTCACACTGTGGACTGTTAGTGGCCTCTTCATTATTGAAAAGGGAGTTATTAGTACCCTTGAGTCTAATTAGAGTGGAGAGCCAATTGCAAAACTCTCAAAACCAACTCAGATATCCCATGTTTAAGATTCTGTTCCTTAAGAAACACTCCTGGTACCAAACTGTATTAGAGTTCTTTTAGGAAACAGAATCAACAGGAGATATCTGTAAATAGTATGAGATTTTATAAGATTCTCTCAAATGACCATGGGGATGCACAAGTCCAAGTTCTAAAGGCAGGGTTCAAACCAGGGGCTCTGATGAGAGTCCAATGAAGATCTTGATAAGTTTCCAGGAGAGCGTGGTGGTCCAAAGATAAGCTGGATAATTCTCTGAATTGTGAAATCATTTCCTCTTTTAAGGCATTTAAATAATTAGATAAAACATCACTCATTGCTGATGGCAATGTCCCAGGTTGATTGTTGATGTAATCAGCCATCTATGCAGTAAACTCACTGATGACTAAAGCCCATAAATGTCCTTGTATTACAATTAACCCAGTGCTTGCTTGACCAAACAACTGGGCACAATTACCTGGTCAATTTGACACATTAGCCTAAGTATCACAGTATGACAGTTCCATATTGTTTTTAGCATTGCAGCAAAGTAATAACCTTTAAACTCTGGAAATGAGAGTCTTCCAATTTCATTCTTTTTAAAGATATTTTGCCTATTCATTGGCTCATACACATCCAGATAAATTTGACAATTGTATTTTCCAATTCTACAAAAAAGGTTATTCGAATTTTTATCAGGATTGACTTAAAATTGTAATTTAATTTGGTTAGAATTTACATTTTAATGATATTTAGACTTTCAATCAATGAACTTGGAATACCGTTTCATTTATTTTTATCATCTTTGGTTCCTTTAAACAATGTTTTGTAGTTTTCTGAATGCAGGTGCTTTATGTCCTTGGTTATATTTATTCCTAGATATTTGATTCTTTTAGTCACTATTGTAAAATGAATTTTATTCTGAATTCCTCCTCAATTTGTTCATTAGTAGTATATAGAAACATTCTTGATTTTTGCATATTAATCTTATATCCTAACACTTTGCTGAAGTTGTCTAATAGTTCTAATAGTTTTGTTGCATATTTTCAGTATTCTCTTGGTACAGGATCATATTATCAGGAAATAGCAAAAAGTTTCAATTCTTCCTTTCCTATTTGGGTGGCTTTTATTTCTTTTCCTTGACTAATTGCACTAGCTAGATCTTTTAACACAATATTAAATAACAATGGATAAAATGATGTTACCAGATTTTGTCTAGGTTCTTGACTATGCTACAGAAATGAATTCAAGAGCACATCACATTTATTAGGCCAGCAATTTATTAAGGTAGACAGGGAAGAGAAATGGGAGAAAATAACAGATCATAGGTCCCAGGTAGAGAGGAAGGGGCTGAAGAGTGATAATGAAGGCTGATTTATATACTAAATTTCCCATTATAGATTATAAATGCTCAGGTTTTACTTGTGTGTTGATCCATGTGGGGGGGTATGGTGAGAGCAGGGTGCAGAAGGCAAGAGAGCTATTCATCCTTTGTGCCAGCTTTGTGAACCATTAAATATTCTGCCCCTTTATTAATGGCATGGGAGGAGTCCCAGCTGTTAGCTGTTTTGATTGATTACCCCACCCATCAATCTCCCTGAAGGGCCCAATGATAATGTCCCTGGTGAATATCTTGGGCTTTTCCTGGCTTCTAGATAAAACCTCATTCTGAATAGCAGAAATCTCATTCTGAATGGGATTCTTGTGAGGGTCTTCCAGCAGCCATCTTGGGGGTATTGATATCCATGTGGACTTCTTGCCAGGTTCCAAATCCATCTATTGATTCCCTATTTTACTAGCCTGCTTCATTCTCCCCTCAGAGAGTTTATGCTTTTATTCTTAAAGGGGTGCTTAAGGGAGATGGTCATTCATCTGAAATTACTTCTTGCTTGTTAGGGGCAGTACCTGACAAGGTGTAAAACCCTCTTGTTAATCTAACTTGGTTGGAGGAAGATGGACCTGGCATCCTCGGACAAGCTGGATGAAGTCCCCATATGGCCAACAAGATCTTGACTCTGAAAAAAATAAACTTGATTAGAATTTTGAGAACGTGTGGTCCCATTAAGAAGACACTGGACCACAAAAGGAGAGAAGGCCAGGTGTCTATAAAGGCTGCATTTTCCCAAAGTTGATGGGAAACAGTGTTCTTCTTTCAGTTATTTTATGCTGTTTGTTAATTCTAAGGAGAGATTGCAAACAGCAACAGGTTAGGCATAAATTGCCAATGCCAGTTCCTATGGTAGAGAAGATGAATGAGAAGAGTTATTGGTCTTTTTCAGTTAAGCTACAGGAAATGAAGACAGAAAAGTTTCTTAAGGGGTGTCAGGTTTGCCCTCCCCCTAGCAATAGGCATTTGGGCTAGAGTTAGAGGGAACAGCAGTATTTGACACAGACACTACTTAGCTTTGTCTCTTGAAGAGATATTTCAGGCCATCCACTGACTGGCACTCATACTTCTCATCAGATGCCTCTGGTGAGCTGGCTTCACTCAGCATAAGTGCACCAACATGGAAATTCCTTTAACTTTAATAGCTGTGGGAGTGATCAGAGCTACAGAGTGAAGTTCCTTCCATTTTGGCTCTAATTGAGAGAGAGGCTTGTTTTCTTGCCAAGTTTTGATCAGAACCTGGTTTGCACGTAAGGAAAGGTTGCCCATGGACCATCTCAAAGAAGCTAAGCTGAAGTGGGTCTTAGCCACCTCATTTGCTGTTTCCCTTCTAGTGGGAAATGCTTAGTCCTGGCAGGATAGCATGTGGGTTTGCCAGTCCTCCCCAGAGTATAAGTGGCACAGATTTTGTAATAAGGGCTAGGAGGGATACCTGGGTTAAGCACATTCATTAACTACTTAGAAAATGAAGTTTACCAGGATTTTTAACACATTCAATGTCCCTCTGAATATGATCTAGAATAGAAAAGAGTAGTAGAGATAAAGGTAAAATACTTAACACTAATTATACATGCATTACTCAATGCATATTTTTTTCTTTGAGCTGCAGTCAATAGATTGAAATTCCAGGTTTGCAATACCTTACATGTTATCTCTCCATGGGAGCAGGCCATAATGTCAATTGTGTTTAAATTCTACTCACAGTACCCTGGTGATCATTGCTCCACTTTGTATGTCCTTCTCACAGCCAGCATGCTGTAGCATCATTGACCCTAGAAAGAAGCTAGGAAAGTAGGTTCCAGTATTCCACTGGCCTGGTGTGCATAACATCCTTTGGCACTATGAAACAGTGCCAGTCTGGAGGCAATTGGATTGTACATTTGGCTATATTGAGCCATTATTGGCTGCTGCAGGAGTTTGAAACTGAAGCATAGTCTCGATTGACTTCAGGAGCATAACCAGACATGTAGTAGACACTTTTATTGTTTTATGAGTCATTGAGCAACCTAGCCAATAACTCAAATGAAGAGGCAACCTGTAGTGTATTGAAAGCCTAGTTTGAATGCACAAGAGAGTTTGACAATGCTGAAGTCTATCTCTTGATTTTTATACACTTTTAAGAAACTACCAATGCAATGTGTAACATATCAAGTTAACTTTTTAGTACTTTGTTTCTTACTGCTACACTATTACCACGAAGACGTTAATTAGCAGGTGTTTTACTTTAGCAACACAGGGGAAACTACTTTTTACATTTTTAAAATGAAAACTGCAGATTCCCAATGGAATCAAGATTATCTTTCTTTACCACCACTTGAATATGCAGATTGAGGTGGCTTCCAACAGGTTTCACTGCTAAGAAGTTACTTTTTGCCTTTAATATCAATTTAGGTTTCTAGTTAGTAATGGCTTCCTGGAATTAGCCATTTAAATGCTTCAGTTTAGAAGATGCTTTTACAAACTCTATAATTGACCACAACCACATAGACTGGTTAATTTACCTTAGATTACAATGAGTAACCAATGGAATTTAATTTATCCATTTAAAAGTGGGCAGATCTACACTTCTGTATTGGGAAAAAATTTAGTGAGTATTGTTCAAACCTAAAAGTGAAACATTATGCAGGAAACTTTGCTAATCAGCAAAGCAATGCTTTGCTGGTCAGCACTTTCCATATTTCAGGAGGAATGATGAGAACTAGAACAGTGGGCACATTGGGGATATTTTGTAATGAATAAGAACAGATAGGGTGCAATCCAGGTTGTGTTGTGTTCCTCCCTAGGAAGGGTGGCCACTTTCTCAGGGACTGATGCATAAACCTTGGAATGTACTGCCCAGGGAGTGTTGTGTTCTTTCCTGAGGAGGCTGGCCACTCCCTTGGGAACTGATGCTGTACTCATAAGTTGTCATCTATAGTGTTGAGTTCATTGATTATGAGCACAATAAAAGGGACAGTCCCTGGTCAGGCCAATTGAAGTCCCAGCCTGGGAGAGGGTGCTCTGCACATGTGTTTTCAATCAAGACTCTGATATTGGCTATTGATTTGGGACTTCCCAGCCATGAGGTGAGTTTGTATGTAAGACTGCTTTATTTTTCTGTCATTCTATGACTCTATTCAATATTGATATAATCTTTTGATTGATTGTTATTGTTATTTCTCACTCTTTTTCTCAGTATAGACTTATTAAACTAGATATGCATATAGATATTTATGTTGCATCCAATTGGGACTCTAGCTGGATGTGGGCCAGGTAAGATGGTGTGTCCCCCAGTGTTGTAAGCTTAAATCTATATGTATTTATATAGTGAAGGATTATGATGCAGCAGTTGGACCCCTGTTTGTAGACAATCCTTTGCCTATTTTATATTCTCACAATTATTAAAAGAAGTTTAATAAAATAAATATATGTCTGTGTATTGCTTTCTTATGCTTGAGTTGTCATCATATCAATCTACATACATATATATATAGCAAAGCATTAGAAAGCATTTTTTATCTAACAGAACAATTTCTTTAACTTAATTTCATTAGATATGAACTTAACTTTCATCACCTCAATGATTTAATAAATTTATATACTTGGTATTTCATAAACCTAAGAAGATAACACCTCTGCTAAATAAAATCAAAACTGTTATAGTTTATGTAAGGAATGTTTTGTTGTTGTTGTTGTTGTTGTTGTTGTTTTCCTTTACAGGAGGCTAAAACTCCTTTCATAAAAGTATAAACTGTAATTAATCTTAAAAGCACACTGACTGCTAAGTTTTGGAAAACTGGTTTTAAAAATCTTTCCATAGTTTCAAGGACTTTTTCTTTACTTGTTGATATTTGGCAATAGGATTATTAACCACCCTTATTTTAAGGCTGTTAAAAAGTTTAAATTGAGGAATTACAGGACAAACTATGATTTTTTAATTCCCCAGTTTAGAAGATAGTTTTAATCTGTCACACCTCATATTTTCCCCACAGCTCTTGCAAAGAGAAGGTCTTGCGGGTAGAGCAGGTTAAAGAGCTTAGGAAAACTTTTTCCTTTCCCATGTTTCTATATTTAGGTTTCTATATTACTTTTCCATCCTGCTTAGACTAATTTGGGCTCCAGGAATACTTATTCACATGTATAACTGCATATTTGATTTTTCACTTTGAATAGAGCTTGTCTAAAAATTTTCACTTGTTAATTTGATGTTATCATCCTGATGTATGAAGTTATATATTGAAAAAATAGGCAGACATGAATAGAGTTTGACACAGAACTTGCTGTTGTAATTGTCATTCTTCTTATACAATAAGTTTAGCTTTAAGGTAACATTTAAAAGATTTCTTTGAAGACTCCTTTTAGTTACTCTCATTTGCACTGTGTCCATGCAGTTTTGTACAAGAATTTCATTCCTTAGTTATTATCTCATAACCAAAATGTCCCCAATGCTTTAATACAATTTTCCTTTGCTTAAGAATTTTGTTTTTCACTTTGACTTTAGCAGACCTTGGATGAGCAAGACTAATTCTGTGTATACTCACTGAGGTTATGGAAGTCTCAGGGAAAACTGATTTCTCTCATGAATTGCCACTTTTAGGAATCCCCAAAAGTCAAGGCAGGAGGCCTCCCTCACTTCCCAGTCCTCAGAGACAACAGGACTCTGGTGGATGCTGGGCTGGAAGAGTGGACTTTCAACCGAGTGTCAAGAATTCCACCAGACAGCAATTTACTCCACACTTGAAGCCATGAGAGAAAGCAGGGTCACTAATACCAGTAGGACAGGAGACAAGGATGTCTCAAGTTTGCTTTCCCCTGAGCCATAGGGCCAGAAGCTGTTATGAAATAATCATAAGCAAAGGCAAGGGGTGAGGCTAGGCTTGAAGTGACCATAAATAAAGGCTTGTTCAATTTAAGATTTACATTTAAAATAGTAGGTTTAGGCTACATCTACCCAGTTAAAATTTCAGTTATTATCCTTCTGTTGTTTTATAATATAAAGGCATCTTTAAATGATCTTAACTCTTAGTTACAGTTTCTGGTAAGTTGTTACTTTAAGGCAAATTGGGTACCTTTATTAAGGAAGTCACAAGAATTTTATTAGTAACAACTTTGCTAATTTTTTCTGCTTTTCTAGCAGTTGAAACATTTCCACCTGTGCTTTATACATTAAATCCACTTGCAAGACACTATTGACATTTAAAGACACATTTTTAGGTTACCTTTCACCACTATCCAATTTGTAACAGGTGAACATCATATCTGATTTCCTAGGCACAAGCAAACTGACAAAGTTAAACACAGATTTCAAAGTTGAACACAAAATTAAGCACAGATTAAAGCAGAAGAGAGAATTTTTTTATCCTTAGCATTTCTAGGAACTCTTTTACAGATCTTTGAACTGTAAGACTAGGAAAAAGCTGATTTTTCCTACTCTTCCAGAGATTCTAAAAAAGCAGTCCTAGGGACTGGGAGTGTCTCAGTTAGACCAGCCATCAAAAGGCCATTAAGTGATTAGAGATCAATTGTTCTAGCTAACAGGCCTTAGGGTCCAGAGGCCATAAATTCCTTACTAGGAAAGGCATTTTCAGTTTTACAGTTTTTAAGACATTCCAAAGCATTTTAACACAAACCTGTAAGGAGAAATTCAGTAGTAGGAAGCAGGAAAGTAAAATGTGGGTAAAGGTTAATTATGCAAGGGAGCCCTGGCCTGTGACTACTCTGGGGAAGGGGACTCCCATGGCATCCATCTTTGTCCTGCCCACTACCCTTTCCCACCCCATCACAGGTCAGTTAGCCAGGTGTGGTTGATAGGAAGGTGGGGACACACAGAGAGGCACAAGGCCCTGTCTCAGAGTCATTCCCATCATTGCCACCATTGCTGCCAAGGATAGAGGGTTGTAGAAGGAAATGGCAGCCAGGCCTGAGCGCAAAGCCAACAGCTGCTAAAAGGACTTGAGAAAGCAGTTTAGCAGTGCTCATGGCTCATCCAGGGGATCTCTGCCTTGGCAGGGCCCTGATTGGGGCCACTGCCCGTTGCCCTAGTCCTCCCAGCTGGGGTCAGATCTCACAAGCCTGGGTGCATGGCACAGACACAGAGTTCCCATGCCCCAGCCTCTTTGCTCCCAGAATTATGTCCTGTAGGGGCTCATAGGTGAACCTGTTTAAAATGGATAACCAAAAGAAGACATTAAACAGGCTGTAGGCCATAGTTTCACTCAACAATAACCTCCTGGGTTGCAGCACCAAATATGTTACTGGATTTTTTCTAGGTTCATGACTATGCTACAGAAATGAATTTCAAGAGCATGTCACATTTATTAGGCCAGCGATTTCTTAAGGTAGGGAGGGAAGAGAAATGGAAGAAAATAACAGATCGTAGGTCCCAGGTAGAGAGGTAGGGGCTGAAGAGTGATAAAGAGGGCTGATTTATTGACTACAATTTCCCATTATAGATTATAAAGGCCCAGGTTTTACTTGCATGTTGATATACGCTGGGGGGTGGGGGGGCATGGCAAGAGCAGGATGCAGAAGGCAAGAGAGATATTTGACCTTTGTGCCTGCTTTTTGAACCATTAATTTATCTGTCCCTTTGCTAATGGCATGGACAGAGTCCCAGCTGTTTGTTTTGATTGATTACCCCACCCATCAATCCCCCAGAAGGGCCCAATGATAATGCCCCTGGAGAATATCTGGGGATTCTCCTGGCTTCCAGAGGAAACCTCATTCTGAATAGCAGAAATCTCATTCTGAATGGGATTCTTGTGAGGGTGTTCCAGCAGCCATTTTGGGGGTATTGCTATCCTTGTGGGCTTCTTGTCAGTTTCCAGATCTATCTATTGATTCCTTATTTTACTAGCCTGCTTAACTGGTCTTGTTCTTATCTCAGTAGGAAAGCTTTCAGTCTGCACTACATCTTTTGAATAATGTTCTCAGCTGTTATATATACATTCCTTACTTTTCTTGGTTATGATTGCATGAATTTCAGTGACCACAGTTTAAATAATACTCATTCTCAAACAATATAGTTCGATTTTCAGTTGCCATGGTATGTTAGCTGAGTAACTGCATAAAGTACAGACTTCAGTATGAGCTACTCAGGCCACAGGTCACTATTGAGCACAATATTAACTGTGAGTTTTTCATATATGCCTTTTAACATATTGAGAAATTTCCCTTCTACTCCTATCTTTTGGAAAGTTTTTACCTAGAAAGGATGCTGTATTTTGTCAAATGCCTATCCTGCATCTATGGAAATGATCATGTAAATTTTCTTCAATTTATTAATGTGGTGTATTGCACTGATTGATTTTCTAGTGTTGAACCATCCTTGCATAACTGATATAAAACCCATTTGCTCATGGTTTATAATTCTTTTAATGTGCTTTTGGATTCATTTAGTAAATATTTTCCTAAAGAGTTTTGCCTCTATATCCATTAGAGAAATTCTGCTGTAATTTTTTTTTTCATAATATATCAATTTGCCTTTGGCATTAGGATGCTATTGGCTTCATAGAATGAGTTTGGTAGCATTTCCATCTGTTCAATTTTTTGAAGGGTTTGAGCAAAATTGATATTAGATCTTCTTTATATGATTGGTAGAATTCATTTGTAAGTGCATCTTGTCTTTGTTTTCCATTTTGGGGAAGTTTTTGATAACTGTTTCAATTTCTTTACTTGTAATTGATTTGTTGAGGTCTTCTATTTCTTCTAGAATCAGTTTGGGTTTTTCATGTGTTTCCAGGAATTTATCTATTTCATCAATATTGTCTCATTTGTTGTTATACAGTTGTTCATAGTATACTCTTATAAACTCTTTTATCTCTGTGAGGGCATTGGTAATTTTCCTTTCTCATTTCTGATTTTTTTTGTTTGCATCTTCTCTCTTTTTTCTTTGTTAGATAAGCTAAGCATTTGTTGATTTATTAATCTTGTCAAAGAATCAAGTTTTGGTTCTGTTGATTTTCTATGTTGCTTTTTATTATCCATTTCATTTAGTTCTCCTCTGTTTTATTTCTTTCCTTCTGCTTGATTTGGGATTAGTTTGCTGTTCTTTTTTTAGTTCCTCCAGGTGTGTAGCTATGTCTTTGACTTAAGCTCATTGTTTTTTAATGAAAGCATTGAGGGCTATATATACTCCTCTCAGTGCTGCCTTCTATGTATCCCATCAGTTTTGACATATTGTGTTCTCATTTTCTTTCATCTCAAGATATTTGCCCATTTCTTTTGCAGTTTCTTCTTTGATCCACTGATTATATGAGTGTGTAGTTTAATCTCAATATATTTTTGAATTTTCCATTTCTCTGCCTGTTATTTATTTCCAGCTTTATTTTACTATCAAGAGATGAAGTGATTTTTATAATTTCAATCCTTATAATTTATTGAGATATGTCTTTTTGACCCAACATGTGGTCTATTCTGGAAAAATAACCTTAAGCACTTTAGAAGAATGCATATCCTGCTATTTAGGGATGTAATGTTCTATAACTATATGTTAGGTATAGTTCATTTGTCATAGCATTCAATTTCTTCTTTTTTTTTCTTTATCCTCTCTCTAGATGTTCTATCCAATGCTGAGAGTGGTTTTTTGAAGTTTCCAACTATTATTAGTAGAGACCTCTATTTATCCCTTTAGTTTTTCCAGTGGTACCTCATATATTGTGGAGTAATTTTTTCAGGTGAACAAATATTTTTGTTTTTATTTTGTCTTGGTGAATTGTCCCTTTTATTAATATATAGTGACTTTCCTCTCTTATAGCAGTTTTGCATTTAAAATCTATTTTTTTCAATATTTGTATCATTCCTCGAGAACTTTTTTGATGCCTATTTGTGTGAAATATATTTTTCCAACATTTCACCTACAGCCTTATTGTTTCCTTTTGTCTAAGGTAAGTTTCTTGTATACAATAAATAAATGAATATTTTTATCCATTCTCTCAATCTATGTCTTTTCTTTGTGGAAGTCAATCTATTAACATTCAATCTTATTACTGTAAAGGCAATATTACTTTGTCCATTTTATTATTTGCCTTTCTGTTGCCATATCTTAAAATTATGTTTTGCAAAACTTTAGTTAGCCTTATTTATATTCTTCATTTCTAGATTCTTCTCAAGCCTCTCATCCTTATCTTTTCCTTTCAGGCTGTATTAAACCCTTTGAATCTCCTGTAAATCCAGTCTCTTATTGACAAACTCTTTCTGTTTTTACTGTCTGTGAAGACTTTAAACCCACTTTCCTTTCTGAGTGACAGTTTTGCTGGTTAATGAATTGTTGCCTGGCAGTTTTTCTCTTTCATTACATTAAATATATCATACCACTGATTTCTTGCCTCCATGATTTCAGATGAGATATTGGCACCTTGTCTTACTGAGATATTGGAATCACTTACTGAGGTTCCCTTGTAAGTGATACATTGCTTTTTCTTGCTGCTTTCAGAATTCTCTCTTTATCTCTGTCATTTGACAATCTGAATTGCAAGTGACTCAGAGTAAGTCTATTTAGGTTTTTTCTCTTTGGGTATGTTAGTCCTTCCTGAATATTGATATCTATGGCTTTTATAAGAGTTGGGAAATTTTCTGTCATTATTTCCTCAAATATTCTTTCTGTCCCTTTTCTGTTATGTTATACTTCTAAGACACCTATAACATGTATGTTTGTGCATTTTCCATTGTCATTCAATTCCCAGACACTGTTCAGTTTTTTTCATTCTTTTCTCTTTCTGTTTTTCTACCTTTTCAAGTCTTCAAAGTCAATTTTTCTGTGCTATACTAATTCAAATCTGCTGCTATATGTCTCTAATGTATTATTAATATCATCCATTCTGTCTTCCCATCCTATAAGCTCTTATACTTTGCATGCTTCAAATTTTTGTTTATGCTTAGTTTCATTTTAATATCCTTTATCTCTTTAGTCATATTTTTCCTCAACTCCTTTCCCTGATTTAGGACATTTGTTGGAATATCAGTGACTAATTGTCTTAAATTTTTCACCTTAGCTATACTGTTAGTTGGTTCCCTTGTCTGGGTCACATATTCCTGTTTCTTATTATGGCTTGTAATATTTGTTGATAGCTAGGCATTTGTGTAAGTTAGTGATTTTCTTCTCATGATCAAATTTTCTTTCCTCCTTTATGGTAATATTTGACACCATTTTTTTTTCATTTTTGTTAAATTTTTTCTAAAAGTTTCAGATCATCCTGTTTAAATGATCCAAACAGAGCCAAAGAGCTACTAATGGTGCACAGACCAGATCAGTAGGGGCACTGGGAAAGAGAAGAAAGAGACAAGCCTTGTCTGCCATCCTTTCCACAATTGTCCAGCAGATTGAACTCTTTGGCAAACCTTTCGAGGGAGATGAATCCTTCAGCTCCCACTGACTGGACTTTCTCTTGAAGTGATTCAAACCAGGCTATGCTGTTTGAACTCACTGAAGAGAATCCACATTCAGCCCTCTGTATCTTCCTCACTCTTCCCAGGGAGGAATATGTACTTTCCCCTCTCCTTCTGCTGATCAGCCACAGGTTTTAGCAAGGCTGTTCACCTCAAGGATGGAGGAACTGTGGCTTTACTAATCACAGGGGTTAGCAATTCATTGTTTCCTTTGAACCTCTTTGTCTCTGTGTTAATCCCTCATGGATGATGCATGCAGTAATCTACTTGTCAGAAAATATACAAATCAGGTCCCTTGGACAACTTCTGACCTTTGTTTCCTGTTTTCTAAAAGATCTACACACAGCCTAATCTGCTATGTTGAAACTACTTTATTGAATTATTTTTGAACATAATAATCAAACACTGTGGAAACGTAGAATTTCTCCCAATTTATGTTAAAGAGGATTCTTCAATCTCTTTTGAACTTGTCCATGGGCAACAAAAACCATTGGTACCCCTGAATGGGCACAATGTCGAATGTTACAACTTTCTTGTTGTAATCTTGTCAATGTTCTGTGTTAAAGCAACTTTTGTATTACTGACCTTCAGTACTTACTTTATTCTTTGGTAGCTGGCCATGGACTTGATAATATTGCACTGTTAATAACACAAATCAATATCCAGGTATTTTTTTCCTCCAAACAGGATATCAGCTCTGCAAAGAAGATGTGATTTCCCAATTGGAACAAGCAGAAGTGAGGAGAAAAGGAAAAGGACTTCCCCAAAACCAGAGTCCAGGTGATCTCTAAAAGCTTGTGAATTAGTAGAAGGGACACCCCCTAAGATAGTAAGTAGGTGCTTAACAATATCAAATTGGGGTTTCCTTAAAAGAGTTATGATTTTTGAAATGTGGGTGAGCATATTGGGAATATATTTTACATACATGGTCATTATTCCATACACCTCTCAATCTCTATTAAAGTGTCTTTGACTTTGGGAAAGGGATATTCCTTTTTTACTGGAATTAGTCTTTAAGGTAATGATCTTTGTCCTGGTCCTACTCTTGGGAGGTTTACCCTCATTCTTACGACCCTGACATCACAACTTCTTTTTGTTTTTCTCATATTTCAATCCTGAAAATCTTTTCTGATTGTAATGCCCTCTAATGTTTTCTTCTGCATTCATTAATTTTATATTCTTTCCAGGCTAAATGTGAATGTTTGAAAAATATGGACAGGAATGTTTGGAACTTTCCAAAATTTTCTTCCCCTAATGCTACTATAACAATTTATTGTGTTCATCCAATTATTACAGGCAGGAAAAGTGGCTTTAAAAAGGAAGAAATGGTAGAAATGATATTCATCAACCTATGTGGAGGAAAGATATTTCTAGCCTCATTTCATTGGTAAGATTCATTGTGTAAATCCTAGTTTTCCAAATAGATACTGGGGGATGGAAAAAATTAGGAATTTAGCACAGTCAACTCACTGAAATGATTGATGAGATTAAAAGCTAATAGAGCAAAAGTCTGTCATAGTTTGAATTTAAGGAAAATTAAACTTAACACAAAACTCTATATCAAGTTTATATAAAAAGATGATGTCAAAAACATGTTTCACATATATAATCTTTGCAACATCATGAAGTTCAAAATTGACCAGATAGCTCTGCAATTGGAATGCTATAGTACAGAAATTATTTGTGAATGGAAGAAAACAATGTATATATGAAACTAACATTGGAAAGATTTTAATTGGAGACTATCACTGGAAGATTAGTCTAGATTTCATATGTAAAGGAATGAAGTTTATGTATATGGATAAAATGTTCACAGTCTCTCATATTATTACCCATTTCAGATATTCCACACTCAAAAGAATTCATTTAAATGTAATTATTTGCAAGAAGAGTCCCCATACAGACCCACAGTGACTCAACATGCATTAATTCACATGATAAAAAAACATCTTTCATCAAGTCTTTTGCAGAAGTCCTTGGTGACCATTCATCTTGTAATCAACATAAGCAGATTCACAGTAGAAGTAAACCATATGAATATCATCAAAGTGATAAAGCCTTTATGGAAATCTCTGGCCTCAGGTAATACAATGGAACACACATAGAAGAGAAACCCCATGAATATCATCTATGTGGGAAAGCCTTTAATCAATATTCTTACCTTAGAGAACATGAGAGAATTCATAATGGAGAGAATCATTATGTATTTCATCTAGCCAGGAAAGCTTTCAATCAAATTTCTAATCTTAAACAACATAAGAGAACTCACTCTGGAGAGAAACCCCATGAATGCCATCAATGTGAGAAAGACTTCAGTCAATATTCTTATCTTAGAGTACGTGAGAGAATTCACAATGGCAAGAAACACTATGAAGGCCATGTATGTGGGAAAGCCCTCATTTATTCTTCTTCCCTTAAACTACATAAGAGAACACACTCTGGAGAGAAACACCATGAATGTCATAAATGTGGAAAAACCTTCAATTGATATTCTTATCTTAGAGTACATGAGAGAAATCACACTGGTGAGAAACCCAATGAATATCATTTATGTGGGAAAGCTTTCAATCAAATTTCTGGCCTTAGAAAACATAAGAGAACTCACTCTGGAGAGAAATCCCATGAATGCCCTTTATGTGGGAAAGGCTTCAATCAATATTCTCATCTTAGAAATCATGAGAGAACTCACACTGGGGAGAAGCCCTATGAATGCTATCTTTGTGGGAAAGCCTTCTTTCATTCCTCTTCCCTTAAACTACATCAGAGAACTCACACTGGTGAGAAACCCTATGAATGTCATGTATGTGGGAAAGCCTTCATTTATTCTTCTTCCCTTAAACAACATGAGAAAATTCACTCTGGAGAGAAACCCTATATTTGTCATCTATGTGGGAAAGCCTTTAGTCAAAATTCTCATCTTCAACAACATAAATAACTCAGTGGAGAGAAAGCCCATAAATTTTGACTCTTTGGGAAAGATTTCATTCATAGTTCTTCCCTCAGGCAACATGAGAGAATGCATGCTGGACAGAAACAGTAAGAGTATCTTCTATATGGAAAAACCTTAATTTTTCTAACCTTAGACACCATGAGATTACTCCAACTGGAGAGAATCCTTATGAATGATATCAATGTAAGAAAGCCATCAATCAATATTCTGATATTAGATGAAACAAGAGAACACACAGTATAAAGGTTTTGTATATGAAAGAGACTTCAGCCATAGATTTAACTTTTAAACACACCAGAGGACTCACATACTGAAGAAACCATAATCAATATGGAAGTTCTTGTAGTTATTTGTACTACATCAGTTAATTTAAGGAAATTCAGATAGAGAATCTATATGATTATCTTCCATGAGACAAAGACCCAAATAAATGATTTGAAGGGATAAATCACAATATAAATGTAATGAAAGTCAAGAGTCCCCATCTACATCTCTGAGAAGCAAACCAAAGAAATTACATTTGAGGAATTCTATATCTGTACTCAATGTTGGATTGCCTTAATTTATAAATTGTCCTTTAAGTAAAATCTTTGAACTCCACAGGAGAGAAATTCTACATCTTTAAATAATGTGAATTTCCATTCCATCAAATCCATGCTTTGGTGTACTAAATTACACTTATTTTAGAAATAAACACAAAAACATAAAATGACATGGAAAAGATTTTATGAAGAGGAAGAAATCTCTTTGGGGATTACTAGAAAATTCACAGTGGACAATGTGTTTAGTAGAAAATCATGAAAAATCATTTATTCAGAGATTGGAGATCTTGTCTGCATCAGTTGTGTTTCTGAAAGGATTATTTTTTAAGGAGTCTGAGCAAATGAATGGGTATGTGAGAGCTGAGTTATGGATATTAGTGATGGAAATGTTACAGGTTTGTGTATAGGAGAATGTGTGAAGTCTGTGATTTGGGAGTCTTCTAAGGAAAATGAATGTTACTGTTTGCCTCCAATGGGTCAGTGATGGATATTTCCTGGCACCAGTGCTTAAATATCTGAAGGACAGATAAGTTTGTTTTCTCTCTGATGTTAGAGTAAACAATACTTCATCTGAGTGACTAGACTCTTTATCAGTGGGTGAGAGGGTCATGCACACAGTAATTTAATGAGCCAAGAAAAGGTCCAGATATTTCCCATTTTCCCTTGCTAATGGCCCAGTAAGAAGTATTAGAACCCAATGCAAGAAGCATCTTGCTAATAATCACAGAGGCACCAGATTTCAAAAGCTATAAAGCTCATAGGCAATGCCATTATGATGATCCATATTTGGCAATATTGTCCTTGACATTAATTATGGAAAATTGAGATCCAAAACATGCATGTATGAAAACTTTACAGCTAATTTCATACATAATTTTGAAAGACTGCTGAATGCTTTCATACTAAAATTGGGGCCACTAGAAATATTTATCCTGTCACCACTACACCTCATATTTTATGTAATATTCAAGAAACAAAGGACTTTACAGTAAATAGAGAAAAAAAAAGGATGTCTTCTTTCATTCCTTTCATTATATAGTGATATGCCACATGACATCAGTTTTACTGATCCATAAGTGAACCAGCACTGAACACCTGGTGTCCTCAGGATGACAATGCACCGAGAATAGGTCCCTTGTTTTGTTGTGCATCAGGATCAATGTTGATTGGTGCCTTTGCCACCCACTTATGCAAGCATGTCCCTTCCTGGGGGCCTTGAAAAGCATGGTCCTGAATTTACTCTGTCATTGAGCACTGCTTGGGGAAGTATTCTAATTACCAAGGATCCAGGGGTTTTCTAGTCTCTGAAGGACCTGAAAGTTCTTGGTAATCCTTTCTATTTTGACCAAGGCTGATAGCATATCATAAGTTGACTTTTGAAGGAGTAGTGCTGAGCTGTGTCTGGAAATTTTGTGGTCTAAAAATCCAATGTTCTGAGGGGATTTTGGGAAGATGGTGATGAACTAACAGGTAGAGCTGAATGCTCTCACAAAACATTGGAGAAACAGCAAAATGCTTTGCAAGAGGCTTTCTTTGGGTGTCAGCAGACAGGACTGCGCTACACAACTCCCAGGAGGGTGAGGGACAGAGAAATGAAGAGGCTTAAACAACAAATGTACCAAGAATCCTGTGAGGGAGAATGGTAAGCGCAAGCGTTCACCCATATCTTACTTACTATAATGTCTTAATCTCTAACCACTCAAGCTTCACTGCCAATGTTTCTTTCAGTTCAATGACCATTTTTGAAAGCCTTTCTTATGGTCCCTAAGATACAAAGATTAATAACACACCTATCATAGTGAACCTTCAAGTACTTTGTCCAGAAGTCTTCCCATTTGGTCCAAACTTAGTTATCCTTCCCCTGTAGTTGTATAGCATTTTGTTTATATCTCTATGATATAAATCTTTGTTTATATCTTATGAATATAATTATCCCACTGAACTTGGAGATAGGGTTACCCTCACATGACCAGATTGCATACTTTCAGAGTAGTACAGTTTTATTAAACTTTGCATCCTCCACCTTGTATAATGTCTGACATAAAATCTTACCCAAAGAATATTTCTTGTTTTTTTGCTTGCTTGTTTGTTTTTATTGAATTTAAAATAATAAAAAGTATATTGATGGCAAAAATAAAACAAAACAAAACAAGGCTCTACTTTATGTATAACATAATATAGACACGCCAGGAGTATATCAAGATATGGAATATGCTGGCACCAATATGCAAATAGCCTAATACCCTCTTGGGCTTCCTAGTTGAAGGTGGTTGACTTTAGGGACAATGCCTTGTCAGGGAACCATTGCTGGACTCTGGCTGATAAAGTAACTAGGAAAGTGATCTGCCAGAGAGAGCCTTGTTTGTTATTGGAATGCATGACCCAAATAGTTTGTTGATGCCCCATTATCAATACATGTATTCCCTGGGCAATTGCTACCTCTACCTGGACTGCAAATATTATGTCACAAATATAATGGAATACTTTATATCCTCTGGGAAGGGCTAGCATACTCAGATACTGTCCCACCTATTGGGAGCAGATAGTTGGGGAGTTTAAATACTTGTATGGCAGTATAGTGAATATATCCTGTAGGCCTTGCCATTGGAAAGTAACTTGATACTGTAACTTTTCTTGAAGTGGGATTGCAACAAAGGCATTCATCAGGTCAACAACTCCATATCAAACAACAGTGGAGACCATAATAGCTTCCAGAAGAGACACAAAGTCTGGGGCTGTAGTTGTGAAAGCAGGTACTTCTGGTTTCAAGTGTCAGTAGTCTATAATTACCCATGATGACCAACAACTTTTTCCTTGGCCACAACATGATTTTATAGGCAGAGATCATGGAGCAGAGGACTGCCACAGATAGAAAGTCTTTCATGAATTCTGTATTGTCCTTTTCTCAACCAGGAAGATAATATTGGGGTAGAAGCACTGAGAGTGCAGAGTTTGTCACTACCCCTCATGATGGCTAGAAATTGGGATGTGGAACATACAGTTTTAGCCACTACTGGGATATGCAGTGGTGCAGGATGTTTAGGTATAAAAACTCCATGCATTTTAAATGCTTAATTTCTTATTCCATTTCACCATTCTTACCTCTGGTAGATTTTTACTTTGTGAGTGTGTTAATTAAAATTATTTAATATCAGTGCGATCACACATTTGCACTTCTTTGCACTCTGACACATTTTACTTAAGTATCCACTATTACTTTCATATCATTTCAAATATTTTTAAGGGAAACCACCAGTAAGACATTTTTCAAACTTTGCCCTTTATAGAGCTACACATTGAAGGGTCTTTCCTTCTAGAAACACTCTTGTGTTGGCTTCCAAGAGACTACACTTTTGATATTTTCCTTACTTTCTGACACTTTCTTCTCAATTAACATTGAATGTGTCTCATTGTATGCCCAAATTCTAATTATTGCTTCTTGAGGCTCAGGTCCCAGGATTTTATCTTTCTATCTAGAATGTAATTCTTAATAATCTCATAAAGTTGCAGAGAAGTGAATACATGCTATATTTTAAAATCAATCACATATATATCTTCAAGTTATATCTCTTCTCTGAGCTCAATTGTACATATCTAACTGTTTATTAAATAATGCAACTCAGATGTACTCCAGTTTTGTTCAAACCATAGGTTTTTTTAATAGTAATATTTTTATTTTCTTTCTTTATGCTTAAAGACGTTTTAGATTACAGGAAGTTTACATAGAAAACATAGGGGATTCCCATAAACCTCACTCCTTCCGTTCTCACATTTTCCCCCATTAATAACATCTTTACTGTGGTATACTTGTTACAATTGAACAAATATTGAAGCATTACTAATAACCATGTCTATAGTTTACATTATATTTTACACTTTGCCTTGTAAAATTTTATAGGTTTTGACAAAATGTATAATGACCTGTATCCATCAATATCATGCAGACCAAGTCCAATGTCCCCTAAATGCCTCATGTTTCACCTATTCTTCCTTTCCCTTCAACTCACACCTTCTCAGGACCACTATCTTTAAATCAATGTTATAGTTTCTTCCATTACTAGAATGATAATGTCTACTTTGGGCCATAGTTGCATTCCCCACTTATGTATGTTCATTCCTCAATCTTGAGGAATTTGGGATGGTGTTGCCCACTCTGCTTCTGATTGAGAGGGTGTTTAGACCCCATGGGCAGATAGATGGAACACTCTTGCTTGCCACTGTAGATATTCTGTTTTTTGTGATAGGCGTTTTTCATCATCATTTTGTTAGTTATCTTGGGTGAGTCTGATGAACTAGAGAGTAGGTGTTGGCAGCAACACTGCAGAGAGTCAGGGCTCACCAAGCATATGAACATCCAGAAGATGTAAGTATCTGGGATATATATTTAATGGGTATGATGCTAAATATAGATTCATATGACAGAAGAACCATAAGTAGGAAATTTATAAGTGAATTTAACTCCATTACACTGGGGAGAAAGGTTAACATATATTCCAAGGTAAGCCCATCAATGGGTGTCAATTTCCTGTGATTGTCTGCATGCATATGGTGTCCAGTTGTTTCTAGAGCTCTCAGGAACTCCCCTGCTTGAGGCATTGTTTACTGTGGCAGTCAATGAGATCCTCCTGAGATGTACGTAAGTGTAACATCTAGAATGACCTCATGACTCACTTTTAAATCCCCTAGCAGTAAAAAAAAATCTTTGTTATTTAATTTTCCTCTTTTTGGCCTGAGTCTTTTTCCAAATACATCACTAGTTGGCACTTGGTAATAATCCCTTGGTCCCAGGGAAGCCCATTTCTGGGAGTCATGTTCCACACTGGCGGAAAGGCATGATCTTAGATGCTGAGCTTGGCTTAGACAGAGGCCACATTTAAGTTACAAGGAGGTTTTCAGATTGTAACTCTTAGGAAATATATATTACTAGGTTGTTTCAATTTTACAGTAATAAGGTTCATAAGTACAAGCATTAATATCAAGGTCTAGATTCTAGATATTGGTCTGTCCTTTTTCACTAGGCACTGCCTATCTACTCTAGAGATTTATGCCACTCTTTTGGAGAAGGTAGCAGGACTTTCAGGATGGAAATTTAATATTTTGTTTATTATTGTGTTCATCTCCACCCACTGAGATAACACTTTATGATCACATGAACACATTTATATTCCATAAAGTCATGCCCCAGGTGCATCCTTCCCCATACATCTCCCCACCACTAACTCTCTGCACCAGTGTGTCTCCCATCTCATAGTTGTAACTTTTCTGTAATTTAAAACCTCCCCAAAAATAAAAACACAAAAACATTCTTTTGTTGTGCCTTTCATCACTGTAAGATCTATTATATTTTATGTCTGTTTACAATTTCTTCTGTATGTTCCCCCAGGGTGTTCTTATTTTATTATATATATATGTTTTGTGATAATGCCATGTCATGTGTGCAAATATCTGTTTGAGCCTTTGCATTTCATTATTTGGGATATATACCTAGTAGTGGCATTGCCAAGCCCTATATTAATTCTTTACTTATCTTTCTGAAGAGTGAACAAGCCCTCTTACACAACAGCTGCACCATTTTACATTGCCACCAGCAATGAATGAGTGTTCTTATTTCTTCACTTCCTCTGCAAGACTTATTTTTAATTTTTTAATAGTAGCCATTCTAACTGGTGTGAAGTGGTATCTCATTGTGGTTTTGATTTGCCATTCCCTGACGGCTAATTATGTTGAATCTCTTTTCATGTGCTTCTCATTTATATATCTCCTTTGGAGAGATATCTGTTGAAGTCTTTTACCCATTTTTAACCATGTTATTTGTCTTTTTGTTGTTAAGGAGAAGGTCTTCTTTATCTACTCTGAATATTAATCCTTTATTGAATATGTGGTTTCTAAATATTTTCTGACATTTTGTAGATAATTGATTAACTTTCCTGATAAAATCTTTTTAGCAATGAATGTTTTAATTTTCATGGGGTCCCATTTATCTATATATTTTTTCTTTTGTTGCTTGTGCATTGAGTATAAAGTCTAAGAAACCATTGCCTATGACAAGGGCATAAAGCTGCTTCCCTACATTTTCTTCTGTAAGTTTGATAGTTCATCCTCTTACACTAAGGTCTTTGGTACATTTTGAGTTGATTTTTGTATATGATGTGAGTTAGAGGCCCTTTTTTCCCCCATTGTGATCTAATTTTCCCAGCATCATTTATTGAACAGATGATTCTTCCAATGGAGTGGTCCATTCCTCCTTATGAAAAAAATCAATTAACCATAAATGTGAGGGTTGACATCTGAGATCTCAATTTTATGCTATAGTTCTATATATTCATTCTACTGCCACTACCATGTGGTTTTTATTACTGTGGTTTTGTAGTAAATTTTTAAGATTAACAAATTTGAGTCCTCTAATTTCATTCTTCTTTTCCAAGATGTTCTTACTTATTTGTGGCCCCTTACTCTTTCATATAAATTTGATGATTGAATTTTCCTTTTTTGCAAAGAACCTTGGTGGACTTTTAATTTTGATTGAGTTGAAACTATAAATTGCTTTGGGCAGTACTGACAACCGAATGATATTTAGTCTTCCAACACATGAACATAAAATATCCTTCCATTTATTTAGGTCTTCTTTAATTTCTTTTACCAATGTCTTGGAGTTTTCTGTGTGAAAGTCCTTACATCTTTTATAGATTTATTCTGCAACATTTAATTTTTTCATTAATGCTGTGAATGGATTTTTTTCTTCATTTCTTCTGACTGTTCATTGCTTTTGTATAGAATCACTAGTGATTTTTCAGTTTTGCATTTGCTGAATTCATTTCTTAGTTCTAGGTGCTTTTTCATGCATTTTTCAGGATTTAATGTATATAAGATCGTATCATATACGATCGTATCATATATCATATCAATATGAAGAGTTTCACTTCTTCCTTTCAAATTTTGATGAATTTTATTTCTTTTACTTGTCTCATTGCTCTGGCAAGGACTTCCAGTTCAAAGGTGAATAATATTGGTGTATTAGGCAGGGTTCTCTAGGGAAACAGAATGACAAAAGGTATGTGTTAATAGTATGAGATTTTATAAAATTGTCTCACATGTCCATGAGGATGCAGAAGTCTGTCTTCTGCAGAGCAGGCTGCAAATCAGTGGACCAAATGGAGGCCATTAATGAGTTCCCAGGAGATGCCTGCTGACAGAAGTAGAGATGAGAATTCTCTCTTTGAATGCTGAAATCACTTCCCCTTTTAAGGCCTTCAACTTATTGGATGAGACATCACTCATTGCTGATGGCAATCTCCTTAGTTGATTGTAGAAGTAACCAGCCATCTGTACAATCAACTCACTAATGACTAAAGTACATGAAATGCCCTTGTAGTAAAATTAGCCTCGTGCTTACTTGGTCAAACAACTGGACATTACATGGCTGAGTTGAAACATTAGCCTAACCATCACAGTCCCTCCCTTGTCAACTTGGTAGCCATACACATTACCTTAAACCATAGTCTCTAAATAAAAAAATAACATATATATATATGTATTTCCACAAATATACAACTGTCATGTGTACAACCAGAAATACACTAATTCTCTCCAGAATAGGGTGCAACCCTCGGGTAATATCCACTCTTAAGCTTGACATCCTTAAATACTATGACATGATATTAATACAACTTATGTCATGTGAAAAGGGTAAAGGTTAGTGAAGAAAACAAAGATATCCTTTTTATGTACATATACAAATACTCTCATAACAAAACAAGGAAAATATTCATGACCATTACAGTGCTAGTTACTATAAATGGTCACAATGTCAAAGTTCATGGTTATCACTACCTTCTTCCACTACCTAGGTCATGTTTCCTTTTCCTCAGCAAGCACCTCACTTGGCCATGATTCATTGTCTACTGGGGTTACTCAAACTTTCATTTCTGAAGCTTCTGGGCTGCCACTCAAGTTTAAATTGATACCAATTTACCTTTAATAACATAGAAAGTCTCTGCTCCTATACTGCTCTGTACCAACTTGTAGTGATTTCAAATTCATGTATTTTATAATTGACCAAGGTAAAGGTTTGATCATTAAATGGAATGTACACACAAGCTATTTATTGGAGCATCAATATATACCCTGACAAGCTTGTATGAGAGGGGAAGTCCTTTACATCGGGTCACTTTTCAGAGGCTAGCAGTGTGGGGGAGCATCCAGAGGGTAAGAGGGCAAGGGAAACTTCCCAAATTCCTGAGAAAAAGAAGAAAAGAAAGGGAAGGTGATTAATGTCTAGGTGATGGCTTCTTGGTCAGAGCTTCTAGGGACTGAAATGGTGTGGGACTTGCAATTGAGAGCAGATGTTCATCCAGTTTAACAGGTACACAAAGGTTAGTGCTAAATGCCTAAAAATTGCTCATTGGGGCTATTTTTAAAGACAATTTGATGTGTAAGAATTTGAGTTTGGCACCTGCAGATTTTCCTAATGCATGGAGGCAGCTATGAAGAATTAAACACACAGGACCACTGTACAGAAGACATCTCATTCCTCATGTATGAAACACCACCTTATGTTATTACATGTTTATAAATTGTGTCCATTGCTTTAGTTTTATACTTATTTGTTTTATGAATTTGCCTTTTAAATCACACAGAAAACAAAAGGAAGAGTTAAAAACCAAAAATACTGAACTTCATATTTACCTGTGTGGCTATATTACCTGAGTTTTTATTTCTTCATATGGCTTTAAGTTATGGTCTAGTGTCCCTTTATTTCAGCCTGAAGGACTGAGGGACATCCTCAGCAAGTTTTGAAAAGAGTTTTACAGATAATTAAATAGTTAAATATGCATTTGCTCTATGACCCAACAATTCCATTACTACTTATTTATCCAGAAGATATATAACCATATTTACACATGAAGATTTGGCCATGAATCTTCATAACCATGCTTCTCAAAATAGCCCCGAATTGGGAAAACACCTAAAAGTCCATCAAATTGTAAGTGAGAAATAAAAAGTGTTATATACATATAATGAAATACTACTTGCCAATAAAATGGAATTAAATATGGATATCAGACAGAAAAAAAGATGAAACTTTAAAAATATACAAACTGAGATTAGTCAGACAGAAAATATTACATGTTATTATTTCCCATTTATATGAAATTCTAGAAAAGGAAAAACTACAGCCACAGAAAACATCACGTACAGATGATGGCTTCAGTTGGGAAGAGATTGACTGCAAAGAAATTTTGAAAGTATTGGGCTCTAAACATGACTGTGATGATGGCTGCATAATTACATACATTTCAAATTAGAACACTTAAAATAGATGGATTTTATGCATATAATATATACCGTATAAATCTATAGAAAATATTCTCCCCTTTGTTGATACAATTGACTATACTACACATTGACTTTTCCTTTCCCCATTTCCATGGGAGCTGGCAATACCATTGCTCAGCATATACCCAGAAGTTATGACAGCAGTGACATGAATAGATATCTACACACCAATGTTCATAGAAGTATTATTCATGATAGCCAAAAGTTGGAAACAACCCAGGTATCCCTCAACTGATGAATGGATAAACAAATTGTGGAGTATACACATGATGGAAAGTTACGCAGTGATAAGAAAAAAATCAACTTGTGAAACATATGACAACATGGAAAAATCTGGAGTACATTATGTTGAGTGAAGCAAGCCAGACAAAAACGGACAAATACTGTATGATTGCCCTATTATGAAGTTCTAGGAATTTTTAAAATTGATTTTAAGGGATTTTCAGTCATGTCATCTGAAAATTGAATTTTAGTTTTTCTTTAAAATTATTATACCTTTCTTTTTCTTTTTCTGTTTTTTTTCTTGCTTCATTGCACTGACTAAATTTGTTAATAAGTTGTTAAATAAGAGTAGATATTCAAGTCTTGTTCCATATCTTAAGGGGAACTCATTTAGTCTCTCAAGATTAAGCATAATTATAGATGTAGTATCTTTGTAGATACCCTTGGTCAGATTGAGGCTGTTCCCTTGTATTTCAAGTTTGCTGAGAGTTTTTATTATGAAGGGATGTTCAACTCTGTCACCTGTTTTTCTCCATGTCTTGATGCCATTCTACAGTTTTTCTTTATTAGTATTTTGATCTAGTTAATTAAATTGACTGATTTTTCTAATGTTGAACCAGTCTTCTAGACACAGTATAAACCTCACCTGGACAGAATGTGTTATCTATCTATCTATCTATCTATCTATCTATCTATCTATCTATCTATCTATCTATCATCTATCATCAATCTATGTTACTAAATAAATTTGTTACTTATTGTGTTGAGGAATTTTGCAACTATGTTCATGAAAGATGTTGGTCTGTAATTTTCTTAAATACTATAGTATGTTTCTGGTATTAAGGTGGTTGAATGTATGGATATAATGTCTATAACATTCTCATAGAATCCTTCCATATCTGTATATCTGGTGTAAAGTTCCCTTATTCATTTTTGACATTGGTGATTCATCTTTTCTACTTTCCCTGGTCAGTCTGGCAAGAGTTTCCATCAATTTTGAAATGAATAGTAATGAAAATGGGTATCCATGTATTGTTTTCACATTAATGTTAATGGCATTGAAGAAGGAAGGAATGAGGGAGCATGTCAGACATTACCATGAGTATAACCTAAAATGGAGATTAAATAGTTCAGTTTTAATATCATCTAAATATAGCCCAAACAAGCATAGACTCAAGAAAATGTTTGAGAAATTTTGCCATGATGGCAAAAATTTGTCTTCACAATTCTGGATATTAGAATACATCCATCCTATTTCATAAAGGGATACATACCCATTTGTATTTTTACTATTTATACTGATTTTGTTTCCTTATTATTTAGAAAATGATATAACCTGGTGGGTCACATCCCAAATGTTTATTTAGTTTATCATCTCCAGAACACACTTGTTTATATTACATAAAATTAGCAGGAAAACATTTGGAAATTGATCTGAAAGTTTTTGACATTTATTGGAATGGAAATGCAAAGCTAAGACCCAAAGAAGACAATAATGGCAATACTTCATATTTGAAATACAATTTTCCCAATTTATGTTCATGATGTATGAAATGTGCCATATTTTTCTGCTCTAACTGTGTGCCAGGCATGAAACCAGCAGAAAAGTGTTTAGCTATGAGCACAAGTCATTTTTTATAAATGTACTGTGCTCCAGGTTTTATTTACCTTGCTCAAGATAAACTGGAACAAGAGCAATGCACATATTATTCACAAATTAGGTAATCAAGGAAGTCATGAAAATTATTAATTGGATTTGTAGGAACAAAAAATGGGCACAGTGGATCTGCAGCAGGAATTTTGGTGAATGTAAAGAAATAAGATCCATCATTAATGTTATAAAAGGAAATATTTCCAAAATCCATATTCAGGAAAACTCCTACTTGGTGTAATTAAGCATTCACCTTTAGTGGAGTCAAAGGTGTAGTGCAGGCTGAGTAGAGCTCTCTATTTAGTAAACCCAGAGTCCAGGAACTATATTCTGAAGACAGTAGAATATAGTGCAAATTCCCAGGTCCCATTCTTTGCTTGTGACCACATCCAGCTCCCAGCTGGAGATGAACAAAGCAGAGACAATGACACAAATTTCTTGGAATCCCTTAGCACATTCTTCCTTTCTTATTGATTCTGTTTGAAACACCCACATTTCACTCTACTTAGGTCATTAGAAATGATGAAGTGGTTGTTGACTGTGTCAAAATCCAAGGTCATATCACTGTGGAAAGAAAAGTAGTTGAGCAAATATTGGCCCACTCTTCATTTATGCCAAATCACTCATTTACTTTCACTATTTGAATTCTACTCTTCTTCCTTAAATTGGAATTTTCCTGGAGAATTTCCCTGGCCTGCCTCATTAGGTTAAATTTTATATTTAGAATGAATTGATAAAATTGTCACAATTCCACTAGTAATGGAAATTCTTTTTACATTTGTATGTGATTATTTGATGAAATATTTTTCTTCCCTCAAGAAACCATGACTGTTTATTGAGATAAAAAATATTACATAAATGTGGGAATTCTTGTTAAAATATATATCTAATAGATATATTGAAGGATGGAAAAATAATGGTACTTATGCAGAATAATATTGACATGTTGAAGTTTGTTTTTTTCTTTGCATGAAGACTCCTCATTTATTCTTCTTGACTAGGTCGGTGCCAACATTTCAGGATTGTGTTTTTTGAGAATTCTAACAAAATGAAGGGATAATGCTAGTAGTCCTTGGATGAAATGAGTAATTTCTGCGGAAGTCAAGATAGAAGAAGGGAATCCTTTGGGCATAAACAAGGATGTCTTTGTATTCTGGAATCACCTTAGTACCAGAACTTGCATTGTGTAGTAGAGTGGTGAAACTTATATATGAGTGGCTCTGTGGATTGTCAACATCTCCAATGCTTCTTAATGAACAGGATTGGAGCCCAGAGCTGATTGTACTAACACAACCATGTAGAATTGCCAGTGGGAGTCTCTGATGTGAGCCCATTGGGCCAAAGACCAGTTCCTTCTCTCCATTCTCTTAGGATTTGGCTCAGTGGAAGATGCTGGAAAACGTGGTTCTCAGAAAGGAAACATCAAGGGTAAAAGTGTCTGGTACCAGTGTCAGCATGCCAAATGTGAGTTTGCATGGAACAAAAAACTTATTCAGATATTAAAGTAATTCACTTTTCTCACAATTGCTACAAATCTAAGCACTGTCATTATCTTCCCACTCAACACAACCTCTCCTGATTGCAAGCCACATGCAATCAGATGCTGGGGCTAAAAACAGCCAGCCTGGAGTTGAGACCTTAGAACCAGTATGGAATTTATAAAATTGGAATCTGCTAGGTCTGCCCTGGCCTCCTGGCATTAGTATATTTTACATACAGATGAGCACAGATAATTCACTTAAAAAATAAACCTGTTTCCAAATTGCACAGCAAAATATTTCAGAGTAAGCTGTGACATGGAGTCAGGTGTTATTTTCTGTGGCACTAGGTCAGTGTGGGAGGCACAAGGTGAGAATTTAGGCCCTGGCTTCACAAGTGGCCCTCATTCTACAGAACCTACCACCACACACAATTTCTCTAGCTTTTTCTTAGAGGTCTGTGCACTGTGATAAATCACTGTGGGTTAGAATCACCAAGGGGCTTTTTAATTGCCAGATAATTGAATGTGTAGTCAAGTTTTGAGCTTCATCTAAGCAGTGTTGCACAATGGAATAATGAGAGCTACATATGTGACAGATTTCCTAGTGGTCATATTTTTAAAAAGTAATAAGATACATGTAAAATTGTTTTAATATCATTTTATTTAACTTAATATATTAAAAAATATTATTTCCACCTGTAGCAGTAGCCACATTTCAAGTGCTCAGTAGCCAGCAGTGTCTCCGGTATTGGACAGCACAGGTCTAGGTCATGATACAAATTTTTCTTTCCTTTAAAACTTACAAGTGGATCTAATCTATATTCATAATTGAGAGCAAGTGTTGCTTGGGAAGAATGAAAGGTGCTCATATATAATGGAAAGCCTTTTATGGGAAAGAGGGCAGGCTATATAGATGTCTTACCTTGGAATTGCAGCATCCTTGTTTTAAGAAGAGCTCTCAGGTGGGGCTCTAGATCCTTGGCTATTGAAACCAGCCACTCCCCAACTGGCAATTAGGCCTGATGTCATTGTTCTGGGACACTACAGGGCAAGAGGGACACAATAAGCCCTCTCTATGGGGCTCCTTCTGCAGAGAATTGATGCAGTGGAAAGAGCAGATGTATCCACACATTAAGTGTATGGGTTTGTCAAGATAAACCCACTTGCTTCTGTAATGTGTTCAGCCAAGGCCACTGTCTAGGGGGAAATGTACATGATAAAAGGTTTCCATGAATTTAAGGGCAATAGTCTTTGGGGTTCTTTCATCTTTCCATGCCCAGAGAAACTATCATTCCTAATCCTAGGTAATGAGGATAAATTATAAAAACAAAAAATGTGCAAGACTCATGGTCATGAACAACTGATAATAGAAATACTCCTTGGAATGAAGGACAGGATTCATCATTCAGTGTTTCATTGAAGTGATGGAAGACTCTAGACTGGACTGTCCATTAGGGAAGCTGCCAGACCCTGGTGACCATCAAACACCTGAGATGGGGCTTTTCTGAATTCAAATGTGCTGGAAGTGTTAAATAGACTGTGATTTTGAAGATCTAAGAAGAAAAAGAATGCAAACTATTTCATTTAAAAATTAATCACATGTTGACAGGTGTCTCTAAGGGCACACACTGTACCTGGCAGAATTAATAATCTTCTCCATTCACTAGACTTGCTTTCTCATATCTAACTTTCACAAAACTCTGAGAAGTAAAAAATTATTACATAAATCTGGACTCATCTTTTCTCACCTTTGTTCTCCTCTAACCTCCAGCTGCTTCCACTGATGCTCAGCTTTGGAGATAGGTCAACCTACAGGAAATTTTCATATAGAAGTTCCCTCCCCTACAAACAAAATACTGCTATATTACCATTCTATGGTAGATATTGAATATTATATGTCTTTTGATGATAAGATATAGAATAAGGAGACAAATTTTTAATACTAAATATTTGGCATCAATATTAATCTTTATGGAATGAATAGAGGTAGTTCCAAATACTTTTCATTTGCAAAAGTAAAACCTCATGTTTAGATCATGGAAATTAATTAAACCTCCTCAGAAGACTTTCCTAAAATCACAGTCACTAGTCCACTGTCACTTCTTCAAAAGGTTTTTTTTCCCTCAATTGCCATGGTTCAGGTTAGATATTTGGTAAATCAACCCTCAAGTGGTCCCCCTATAATCAGTCAGCTAGTCAAGGTCCTATTTTCTGTTAGTCAGTTGCAGAATTAAAAGTTAAATGATTTCATGTAATCCTCCAATTTCCTTTTTTTATGACAAATTATAGAAAATGATATGTTTCCTGTATTTAAACATTTTTGCTCTCTTCAAATATATGGTTTTAGATGACTGAGAAATATCAGTTTTGGGGGGGGGAATGAAAAATTAGGAGAGTGGTATGTGGGGGAGGGAGTAAGGGTGGTGCCACGGTCCAGCCAAGGCACGAGGGAGCAGGCTGAAGGTGGTTAAGGGAGTCGGCGAGAATGATGAGTCGCACACCAAGTTGAGTGAGAATCGACCTCCTTTTTTATTGTAGGATAGCTCAGTTTTTAGATACTATTCTTAGGCAGGCGTAAGCATTCTTTCTATAGTTAAGCAAGGTTGCAGGCACAATATAGACTTTAGGTAAGCATTTTCAGTTCCAGTGCAATAGGATGTTAACTTTTATAGAACATTAACTTGTGGCTTAGAAATTCCTGTTCTGATGCCAAGGTTAGATAAACCAGACTTGTGGTCAACTAGCATATCTAAT